>MDYQ01000040.1:0-157066 GCA_003024175.1 Planoprotostelium fungivorum | reverse complement strand
GCTCTTCAGGTACAACCAATTGTCCGAAAAATACAAGAGTCTACTCGAATCTGAGAAAGAGACATCCTCTCGCTTGGCCTCGTTAGAGCCACAGAGAAAAGCTGAAGAAGGACTCAAAGAGAAGATCGAACAGTTGGAAGTTCTGCTGACAGAAGCAAGAAACAAATGTACCGCATTCGACAAGCTGGCCTCGAAATCTGCCTCCACCGAAGATCTCAAGTAAGTGTAACGAAGTAACACGGCGTAACGTACGATCAGTGTCAAGATCGCCGCCCTGGAGGTATCAGAGTTCAATGCGAGAAGTAAAGCGGAGCTGGCCGTGAGAAAGTTGAATCGACAGAAGCAGAATGCAGAGGACTTACAAGTTCGCATGAACGAACTAGAGACGAAGCTGAGCCTGGTCAACCGAGAGAGACAAATCGCCCTCGAATCCGGTACACGTCATACACGTTATCATTCGACTCACTACAACGTTGTAGAATCAGAGTTGAGACACAGATTAGAAGGGGCGGTGACCACTGCTGAAGCCTCCGAGAACGTGAATCGAATCATTTCTTTCGAAGAGAGACATCACATGGACCAAGCTGAAATCGTCCGCTTAAAAGAACTGATCCAATTGAGTGGCAAACAGAACTCGGGCTTAAATGAGAAAATCCTGCGACAGAACAGAGAATTAGACAAGACGAGAGAAGCACTGGGAGACCTGGGAAGTCAGAGCGACATGCAGCTGGCCTTTGCAAAGAACCAACAGTTGCTCATGGCGACCGCCATGAACGAAGCGATGTGTCAGCACAAATTCGACGAGCTGAACAAACAGTACCAGTCACTGCACGGAAGCTACAGGAAGATGGAGAAAGTGTTGGAACAAAGATTAGATCTCATTTTCAAGGTAAATCATCAAACGTACATTTATAATGACACACAGTCCCGATTTTTATACGATATCTTCGATAAATATGTATTTCGAAATTGACGAGTTGTAGATCAGGGAGGATCATCGAGTGAGGGTAGACGGACTGCAGGGAAGGATCGATGAATTGTTGAGAGGAGATCGATACACGGAGAGGACGGAACGTCTCGTGATGGCCATGAAGGTAACCGAAGAGAACAATTGGAACATGGAACGTGATCGGTGAGTGATGATCATCGTGATGATCATCATGATGATTGGTGATCGCCGATGATCATCTCGACGCTTTTTCTTGCGATGAGAGACTGAGAAGGACAGGGCGAAATTGAGAGCGAACAATGAGGCTTTAGAAGGACAATTGATGGAAGCAAAGGCAAAGATAGAGCATCTCGAACTCATCAAGAAGTCACTACCTCAAGATCCATCCACGAAAGCATTCATCGAAGCAGCTGAAGACGCACTCCATCGAAAGACATTAGAGGTGATGACAATCTCATCGTGTCGAACATGCATCTGAATTCATCTCAGATTCGTCTGCGGAGAGAGAATGCCATCTTAGAGCAAGAGAAAGATCACTACGTCAAGATGTACGACGGCCTGAAGAGCACCGTGGAGCAGCTCGAACTCCAATTGGACGAGAGGGAGAGGCTGGCCCGAGAGGCCAATCGCGACACGGACAAGAGGCTGAAAGCGGCAGAGGAAGCCATGCACAAGAAGGAGAGAGATTCAGACTTGGCAATCTTGCTGCAGCACCGGAGAATTTTAGATGAGAACGACCCCAATTATCCGGTGGCCGTGAGGTTGGAGGTGAAATTTCGCGGGGATCTCGTGGAAATGAGAGTGAACGGGTGTAGGAAGCTTATCAAGAGATGGAGGAGAAGGAGAAGATGATCGGACAGTTGAAGGGCAGAGTGGATGAGTTGACGAAACAGAATGATGTGTGCAGAGAGGAAATCAGGAGATTGCAAGAGGTACAATTGAGATGAATCAGCATCAAATCATCAAATTATCAAATCGTCACATCATATCACTAATCGAATCACACAACCGAATCACATCAATCGAATCACATCATAGTCGCGTGGAAACTAAGAGGAAAACAGTTGATTGCCACGAGAGAAGCAGCCATGAAGACGTTCAGAGGAGGATTGACTGATGACGATCACGTGCTTCTGATGGGAGAAGTCCACGACAAATACAAGGCGGAAGCGTTAGAAGATCGAACGAAGCTTCTGTTGCTGCAGAACCGAGCGGAGGCAGCGGAGGCACAACTAGAGAAGATGAAGAAGAAGCTGGAGACGAGAGAGAAGGCAATAACTTTGACGCAAGACTGTCACAAGCAGGTGAGAGATCACGATGATGGTCACGATGATGATCACGATGATGATCACGATGATGATCACGATGATGATCACGATGATGATCACGATGATGATCACGATGATGATCACGATGATGATGAGGTCGTGCAGATGAGAGACGAGTACGAGAAACAATTGGAAGCGGCGAAGAAGAGAGTTTTAGAATTAAACGAAGAGCATTTCAAAGAGAGGGAGAGATTCATAGAACAATTACAAAAGAGCATTGCCATCGCCCCACCCACCAGAATTGAGGTGATCATTGCTATATCCTTCATCTCTCTCCCTCTTAAACGAAACAGTCTGCAGAGCCAACCATGTCGCTGAAAGAAGTGGATGGATTGTTGTTATCCAAAGAGAGTCAAATCCACCAGGCCAATCTGTCTCTCAACGAAGCGAGGAAGACACAATTAGCCCTGCACGACCGCATCTTGGAGCTAGAGAGACACATTGACGATAACAAGGGTAACAAGGAGATGGCTTCTCAGATGGAAGACATGATGTCCAGTCTGGAGCAGGTGGGCGATCATGTGATGGAGATGGATGATGAGGCTGATGAGAGAAGGTGCATTCGCAGTTCGTGGAATCGCAAGGAAGATGCAATCAACTTCAAATGGAGCTGAAACATCGAGAGAGGTGATCTATCTTTTTTTTCATCATCATCATCTGATCTGATCACTCTGCAGTGAGGCGGCCCGGCTGAGACAAGAGAAGGCGGAAGTCGAAGCCAGTAAGACTAGCGAGATTCGGCAATTGCAGAGTCACTTGCAATCAGAGAGGGAGAGACTGAACCAGACGAAAACTTCTTCAGCAGCGACCGTCGTGTCCCCAGCCAAACAACCATCCGTTCTACAAGTCACAGCGAAATACAAAGCACAGCTCGCAAATAAGGTGAAGAAGGGACATCATGATGCCGCTCGATCTGATGATGGATCAGGACAAGAAGATCTCTGCTCTGCAAGACGCCGTCGTATCACTGAAGAAAGAGCTCGTATCCGCTTACGAAAGAGTCGCCGATAACGTCCAGAAGTCTGGAAGGGAGGACAGCTCATCAGATCACCGTCTCGTCACAGAGATATCTTCTCTGCAGAACAAGCTACTGAGTGAGTTGACATCGTGCGTCTTCATCTGACCATCATCAGCTGCAGAAGAGACCATCGCGAAACTGAAAGCGAACGCACCGAAGACCACAACGCTGAGCCAGGAGACGTCGAAAGAAAAGGAGCACTTCGAGCAACTGTTGCGAAGGCAGGATGTGGACCTAAAGAAATCACACAAGACGATCCGTGAGCTTCAGATCAAAGTGACAAGTTTAGAGGGCGAGGTGAAGTATCGAGAGGGACAAGTAGGTGACTGAAGGGTACGGTAGGTGGAGATCTTTAAGTCGAAAGAGGTGTCCAACCCTAGCATTGAAGAATTAGAGAAGAAGTTGCGAGTGATGCAACAACAAGCGGGGAAGACAAAGAGCGCGTGGAGTTGAAGAAGTGCGCGTTCATGTATAGAATTGTGATCCATCATCTGCTTCTTTTTCTTCTGAAATGCATCATCCTGCATGTCTATCTTGATCGTTGCGGTCACTGCGTCTGTGGAAGGTTGCTCGAGAATTGTTGGTCGAGCGGTATGACCCATTCGTCAATTAGAGCCATCCTTCTGAAGGTCAGATGTGTCGAATCATGTGTTGAAGATTTGTTGAGCTCGCTCGGCAGACTCAATGGGCGGTGCAGGCTCGTCAGATGTTAAATGGTATAGATGAGAAGGAGACAAAAGTCCTTCTTATTCTCAGTGAAGAATCCTCTCAGATCTGTGGCGGGATCTTCACAGATAACATCATCTGAAATTCACCTGAAAAACTAAGACGCATCGTGTCTGGTCCAGTGTATCGTCACGTCCAACAAATATTATTATAATAATTATAACATTCGCTCGACGACGAAAATCGATCTTCACCACTTACGATCTCATTTGATGCTTGATTGAAGTGGACGACTTCAAAAGAGGATGAACTTCAGCGTCAGGGGCGTAACGTGGCCATCGTCTGTCATTATCCTCCCACCGTCAGTACGTTGAAAACATTCCTTTCCCTGAGAAAACCCTGCCATCCACACCGGTGGGCAGATCGAAGCAGAGTAGTGTGGTGGAATACACCATATTTGGAAGCGTGAATGTCTCCTTTGGCAGTGCCTTATGAAAATTGCGTAGATGCCAAGTCGGAATTCCGTTCTTAGCTCCACTCGTGTCTGGCTGTCTCCATGGTGGAAGTTTCCCTACAACTTGGATCTGCTCTCTCGTGATCGTTCTTCGTCTCATGACTCCTGTCTGTGACCGTGAATTGCACCTTAATCGGGTGTCACGTTGGCACACCTCTCGTTCATTCTCTTCCGGTATCAAAAGATGAGACGCGCTCTTCCTCTCTTCCTCCTCTGTGTCGCTCTCTCTCAGGCCATTGTGAGCATCCTTCTCCTTCGTCGTCTCTCATCTTTGTCAGGTTTATGAGACGACATTCACTGTGCTTCCGCCCACCGGCTACTTCTCTCCTCTCTATAGGGCGAACCCACCTGCCCTGTTTGACTACAACTTGGCTGAAAATTATGGCGTCTCAACTCTCGACGTAGGCTTCTGCGACGGACTACGCGCCACTTCATTGACAATCGCTTGTACCACATATCAGGTCGTTGTGAGCACTTACGGTGCTGAGACTCTCTTCTTCCCTAATAATGCCACCCTCACTGTGATTCAGTCAGGTGAACACATCCAGGGTCAATCGCAACGCTCCCACATCATCCAATCCGTCATCATCATCATCCACACCTCACCATCTTTGACGAAAGTAGATGTCGTTCAGATCACTCTTGGACAGAACTACACCTCTTTGAACGAGACCAACTACCAGTTCTCCTCTGACGTTCCCTACATCTATTCCCTCACTCCTCTGGGCTACTTCGGCTCCATTCGAGTGGGCTTCAGTGATGAGATCGGAGCGGATGCCGACACCACCTTGATCACCACGGGTTCAGGTAAACACTTGAACTCATAGAGTCTCTGACATTCTCATCAGTCTACCCGCTGTACGCCTCCACCTATCCGCAGACGTTTTCTGTGAAACTGGCTGACGTGTATGGTGACTCTTTCATATACGAAGGCGTGACGTATCCCACCTCTCCTGTCATCTGTTCTTCACAAGATGCCGTCGTTCTCGTGGATCAATCTCCATCGAGCAACCTCAACGTGAGTGGACCACACCGACGTGTTACGTGTTTATGAAGCTTCAGCTTCTACCCGCTCGGTCCTGCAAAAAAATTGCATACTTCATTAGTGCGTACAATGCAACGGTCATATCCCCTCAGACGCCTGCCACGCTGAACGCGTCTGAGTCGGGTGATTACACTGCCACTTGTCAGACGTACGGCAATTCTACCTCCAACTACGCTCTCATCAAGCTGGTCAACACCGACGTCTTTTCCAAGGGAGGTTTCATCAACGGAATAACATTCTCTTCACAACCCGGAACGTTCGATGCCGCATTCAACTGTGGCGCCAATGGCCGCATCGATCTGTCCATCCTAGTCAATGGACCTTGTGAGATATCGATGTCACACACAATCGTCTCACATCTCACAGACCAATCGACCAGCTATAATTCTGAAACGCCACAAACGAATCTTCCCACAGGTTTCTACCTGATCAATGTGACGGCTGACATCATCTCTGATCCATATACGAATAATCTACTGCGGCAGCTTGGAGTTCAGAGTTGGTGAGAGGATGTGCAAGTGTGTTGATCTGATGATGATAGCTCTGCGGAAACGACTTTCAACTATTTTGGTCCCATCAATTTTGGCATCTTTGATTGTGAGTCACTGCACCTTCTGCACTTCATCTGATGCAATGTCAGTGTGCTACACGGTGAACGACAGCAACATCATCAATGTCCCGAAGGTCCACAGTACTTTTGTCATCCGGCCACCTGAAGGATATTGCATCAGAAGTGATGGTATTCCCAGCGACTCGTCCAACTCTGTCACTCTGTTATCTAGTAGCTCCATGACTTTCTTCTACGAAGACGTCAACACTAGCTTGTTCACTGTCACTTGCTCCAATGACATCTTGTACGTAAAGCTGAAAGACCTACAACCAATGACAGTCAATTTTACTCTCAGTGAGTGACATCGTTTACGATCCATTCATTGACAGAATGACAGTTCCCATCCGCGTACAAGGAGTGTACGGACGGACCTATGATGTCAACGGTCTCCTCATCCTTCAGTATCCTCCCTTGATGGTCCCTGTTGGCATCTTATCAGTCAACGTCACTGAATCGGCATCTGTTCTCCTTCCTGTTGTGATTCCGCCGTCGCTGGGAAGGAGAACAGTGTCCGGCCCCTTTTATCCTAGGATCAATAGCCTGCAGACCAACACTTCTCCCCTGACTCAGTTGATCGTGATCGTGATAGGAGCAGGGCAGATGACAACAAATCTGGGCACCAGTGAGTCATCGTGCAAAGACTTTGACGTGACGAAATATCAGTTGATGGAGTGAACGTATGCTACGATACCACATCCAGTACATCTTCTAGCGGTTCTACGTCCAGCACATCTTCCACCTCTTCGAGCAGCTCTACGAGCTCTTCCAGCTTGGAAGAGTCCACCAGCTCCATCAGCTCTACCAGCTCCACCTTCGATTCTTCTACCAGCTCTGATACATTTGATACCAGCTCCACTAGCTATGAAGAGTCCACCCGCGTTGAGGAGTCATCCTCAACCTCCGCTGTCAGCTCCACCAGCTCCACTTCCGTACAATCTACCAGGCCTACCACCTCTACCACCTCTTGTTCATCCACTTCCTCTGTCGTGTCTTCGTCAGAGAGTGAAGAGAATGTCACAAACTCATCCAACACAGACGCCACCACCACATCTGCCTCTGTGTCCGTCACAGACAAGCCCACTATCAGCAACTCGAGTGACTGCTCTACGGTCAAGGCATCTGTCCTCGCTGTGGTGGTCACAATCCTCCTTTCTCTCTGCTAAGAAAAAATCGATAAAGATATCTGCAGATGAGCAGTGCAATCTGTTCTCCACCAAAATACAAGACCCGCATTGTTGAAGTGGCTGGTGTTTTTTTTATTATTATTTGAATCATCTACAACGTGACTTCCGGAATCTCAAAGCAGAAAATTGGAGTGGAGCGAAAGAAAGCGAAAGCATGTCACTACCCCGCCTGACTTCATACTCACCCAGCACAACAACATTTAACGTACCAATGGACCTGACGACGTCAACCGCCACCCTTGGCAAGAGATCCCTGACAGAGTGATAGTTCATCTTTGTTAACGTAGACGCTGACTCGAGATGGACAGCTTCCAATCTGGATTCGGTGCCGCTGTATTTTTCACGATCTCGGGCGAGAGCTGTGGACCGAGGACGCAGATGTGGTCCGCCTACCACGAATCCGATAATGAGATCTCATTTGTCGGTGGAAGACACTTGTTCATCAAGTGCTCTCACCGTCAAGTGTGGGGAACTGAGGATCCAAGAGGTCGCTACATTATCACCGTCCATCAGAGCACTGGCTCGGACAAATTCACTCCCTGCGAACCCATTCCCCATCACTTTTCGTTCGATTTCGATTTCCATCCCACAGACACAAAGGTACCGTCCAATCTCCATATCAGACATTATATCTTCCATCTTAACCCTGTTGCTCATGTTTCGCAGAGTTGCACTTTCTTCGTAACAATCAGCACGGAGGGTCCAGACGGAAAGGTCATTGCAAAGACTCCCATCTTAAAGCCCTTCACAGAGAGATGGTTCAGAGACAAGATCAAGAGACAGGCGACACTCGAACCCGTGAAGGATTATCAGATCGGCCACTCATGGGAAGTCGATCTGCCTCCTCCTCTACCTCAACATCCGTAAGTCCTTCATCTCATTCCGTCTCCATCTGATGTGAATCAGACCGGCCGAACCGTTGTTGCCATCAGAAGAAATTGCCAGCCTCAAATATACCATCGTGCAGATGAACAACGAACTCAACCTGACTCGAAGAAAATTGAACGACTCACAAGAGAAAGTCAAACTATTAGAAGAGGAGATTAATTACTGGAGAGCTCAGGCACAGCAGCAGACGGATTGGCTGCAGGTGTGGAAGAATTCAAAATTTGATTTCGGCGGGGGGTTGTAAGAATGCGACCTGAACAGTTGGCGTTAGGTAACGGAAAGGCACAACGCCCCATTAATATCCTCTCCTGTGTCTTATAGCGAACAACCTCATTCATCTCCCTCCACTGACAGCCACAGTGAGTTTCTTCATCACATCATCATCCAAGTTGATGATCGTGATCAGATCATCAAGATGAACAATTTTTCGATGATTTTCTGTCTGGCATCAGAGATCCGAGGGGTCTCAACTTTTCCGCGGAATTTACGGCCGCCGCGCTCAACGGAGGGGATCTGCTCGTTGTAGATAGCGTGCCCCCCGTCAATCCATTCAAGAAGACAAAGATATTCTCACCTGGCGGTGGAGAGATCGAGGGTGAGTTTCATCGATTTTTCTTTCGATTTTCTTCTTCATCGTCGCGACCAACGTCAATCGATGTCCATCATCATCACGATCATCATCACGATCACCATCACGATCACCATAATCGTCACGACTGAACTACCACAGTGGAAGAAGAAGGGGATTCAGATTTCGATGCCCCCACCCCCGGCCCGTCCTCCTTCAGAGCTGCGAGCGACACGGACAACCAAATCGGTACCTCTTCCTTCAGAAAATTTGACAGAGGAAACCACCGCGAACGTTTTAGAAGTCAACAGCCACCGCAGGAGGTGGAAACGAAGAAGATGCCTTCCCAGCCCCTCCACATCAAGGTGAAGCACGCAGATGTCACACCGACACCATGCCGATGATGATGGACAGATCGAAGAAGATGACAACCTCAAATTGACGAATCTGGTGGGACGCAGCGTCAAAGCCAAATCGAACCTCTATATGCCCAACGGTACCGTCTATCAACTCTTTGGAGGAGATCATGAGGACATCGACACCGACGGAATGAGAGAAGACATCGGTCCATTGCCCCCCGGCCACTACCGATTAGTCGTTCTCATCAAAGATGGAAAGCACGACCAAGTGTTGAATCACAACTTTGTCGTTGGCTTGGACGAGAACATGCAACAATTGAGGATATAAAGAGAACACATCTTGTCCATGTTACCGGCTAATCATCTCATCTGCAAAAAGAAAAGCGGGTGGCAGATTCAAAACGGCAGGTGCCGCTCACTTTTCTAGACACCTCAACATGAGAATCTTCTTCTTCCTTCTGTCAGCACTGGCTGTATCAGCGGACAGTGGATACTTCCTCCACTTCTCTGATATCCATCTCGACAACATCTTTATCCAAACATCGAGTGGTGATCTGAGATGCAGGAAGCCATTAAACCCTCCTAACAACGAGGGAGGACAGTTTGGAAGATACGGTTGTGATTCCCCCTGGCCTTTGGTCCAATCAATGTGAGCATCACAAGCATCCGATCTGTTACAATCCTGATCGACTTCTAATCTGTTGCAAGGCTAAATGAATCCTCCTCTGTTTTACCCAATCCTGACTTCATTGTTGCGTAAGTTGTATCGTCTATATCATTTACAAGCTGACCTATGCCAGCTCGGGAGACTTCATCGCTCACAACCTCCAAGAGAACGACCAGGTGAATCCCTTCTTCATCTTCACCTTCTTACTCTTCCAGATCTCCGCCATACAGACAGTCTTGACTGCCATTCGCGATCAGTTCCCCGACACCATAGTCATCCCATCCGTCGGTAACAACGATCTGGTGCGTCATCCTCTTCATTCTCATCCTCTCTCGATCTCATCCATCAGTCTCACTCTTTCTACAGTTGAAGAATTACGGCTACATGTGCAACGCCGACCCCGATGCTAGAACCAAGGTGAATCATCACACCTACCATCACGTCGCTGACTCCATCAGTACCTCTCTTCTCTGTGGAGCTCGTGGATCGGCCCCAACGCCACCGAGACCTTCTTACGCATGGGAAGTTTCTCCATCTCCCCTGTACAAGGCTTAAGGTTCATCAGGTGATGACGTCATCACCCTCAGCCCGGCAGCTGACAATCTTCACAGCCTCAACACCCTCATGTACAGTGAGAAAGATGCCAACATCACCGGTGATGACCCGTGCGGGCAATTCCAATGGTTCACCCAAGAGCTGACGAACGCTCAGGCGGCCAACGAGACGTGAGAGATAAAACGACACGTCCAGGCTGACACGTATCGATAGAGTCTACCTCACTGGACACATCCCCCCCGGTATCGATGATTTTGGTCCCGTCAATCTGTGGAAGACTCAATATCTAAAAACGTTCTTCAGCATCTTGTCCAAAGTGAGACGCGGAATGAAACGACGAAATTGACCGTTGTAGTTTGACGGCCTCGTAGAGGTGGCTCTGTTCGGTCACACACACAACGACCAGCCTCGCCTCTTAACCGTCCCAAACGCAGCTTACGTCCCCGCACTGACCGTGGGCGGCATCACACCCGTCTACGGCACCAACCCCATGTTCCGCGTCTTCACTTACGACACGAACACCTTCCAAGTGGGTCGTTAGACATCTCATCGTCTCATCATGATGCAGGTGCAAGACTACGAGGACCACATTCTAAACTTGTACGAATCGAACGTGGAGGGACAAGGAGTGTGGAAGAAGGAGTACTCGTTCGCGGAGGCTTACGGTATCGACCACATCGACGGCAACGTCTTGAAGAACGTCTTGGATTCTGCATCGCATGATGCCGTCCTCTTTGGACAGCTGGCGGCGAGACAGCCGGGCTCGGCGGTCACGAACGGATGGAAGAGACTGTGTGGGCTGAAGAGTTCGGATCCGGATGACTTTGCCGCCTGCCTCGTCAACTTTCAGAAGATGGTGTGATGTGTCCGTGATGAATAAATAAACCCATGTGGTTATTGATGTCGATATTTGTCCTCCTCGCGTTGCGAAGCGATGGAACTGTCCAGCGAAGTGTCCCATGAAGGGTAATTCTCGATGTGATCACAATCCACATAATCTACACCGATAATCTAATAATGCAACATGGACGTCATTAAGTGGCTGGTGAGCCACAGATGAGAAGACGGCTGACGCACCATCAGGAAGAAAACAACATCCGCCACCATTTCGAAGACACGATGTATTACCTCGGCCATTTCATCTTCTCTCCAGATACGTTCGAGTGGGCACTCAATTTGAAGGGATTGATGACCTTCCCCACTAGTAATTTCATCACCATCATGAACTACACACTCTCTGGAATGTACGAGAAGGTTCTATACGTCGGCTGCATGGAGGTGAACCACGAGAATCAAACTTACACGATCAGGTGATGACATTTTGTTTCGAAAGGAAAGTGAATCTGCCTCACCCTCCAGTAAGATCGTTCACGTTGAATCACGATCTTCGGCAGGTGAATTTAAAAGTGAAACGCTTGGCTAAAATTGGACCATCAGGTCATCATGGATCGACTCGAAGTTTTAAAGCGGGCAGTTGAGAAGGGTTACGAGTTTGATAAATCCTCTTCTGACACCGTCATCTCTCACGGATCAGCTGACATGGTACGATGGGTCATCGAGGGTGAGAATGACATAATCTTCATCACGATGCGTTCGACAGCTTCTGGAAAGAACGAACTTGACATGCAGGGGAAGGCAGTCGAATCAACTCTCCAGAACGAGCGTAGAAATGTCATCACAACGGAGGTACTTGTGCAGAGGAAGTGGAACAAGAGTGAAGAAGAGGTACAGAAGTTGTTCGATCGAGAGCAGTGCGACATCACGAGAGAATGGCTGCTACAATTGTGGATACATGGAATGTGAAGAAGAGAGAATTCAGACAGAGAAACGTGCATTTATACACCTTTGCATAATACAGGGTACATGGATCGTGTTCATCTCATCGTGCCTCACTTCATATTTACATGTGCATTAGACACCAGATTTTGGATGGATATTCGATTAAGGCTCGGAGTCATCGTGGTCCCTCTCTGTACAATACAGGAATCTGAGGCGATCTCCAGAGGAAAGTGAAACCTCGAATTTGTACAGGGACATGACAGATATGATGCAAGTCCACATGACCCAACCTTCGTCGTTCGTTTCCCTCTCTGCTTCCTCTTCAGCTTCTTCAATAGAAGAAAGCAGATCTGCAAAACGTGAGTCAGCTCACACATGTTCATCTTCAGCTCACTTTGGGGTCAACGTCACTGAAGGACTGTTGGAATTCTAACGGAAGTGGTTTCTCCATATCCGTCCTGAATGAGTCTTGCCATCTCGTCCTGTTCATGATGAGCTATCCGATGTCGTCTACTGCGGAATTGAAAATTGAGCGCATGTCATGTTGAAATCACATCTTTTGACGTAGCTGTCGTGGTCGACATGTCAGCGAGTGACTGAGCCGGGGCCGAACCGCTAGCATTCACAGTCGAGCCATGCTCACAGCCTTGTCCTCTCTTCTCACGAGATGCCCAGAATTCTCTCCGGTTGTGCGGCTTGTGGTGCTCGGGAGACTTTTCGCTGCGTTGTTTGACGGACATTGCCGTGGACTTTACTCAAATTCGCATTAGTGTCTCGGAAAACAAACAGACAGCGACAGCAATGAGGGCATCCGCTTTCATCCTCCTTCTCTTCTTGTGTTCTTTCGTTGGGGCAGAAGTATTCATCAATGCCACAATCGATAAAAGCATCAATGTTTTGGGCAGAACATACACAGAGGGGGGAAAGATCAAGTTCGACTTCACAGGTATACAGGTGATTATCGCTGTCATAAATCTCTTCTCCCTGACGGAACATGAACAGATCCGTCTTAACGTATCAAACACCGATTTTGTCGATGTATCTCTCACATCCCAATCCAGTTTCACCTATGTCATCGACGGTGTGGCCAAGGGTCCATTCTTCCTGAATGCAAATGGAAGAACCAGGGTAGGATATCGACAGACATTCATTTAGATCTCACCTCTTGAAGGTAGCCAGTAGGTTGTCTGATGGATCGCACATCATCATCATCCACAAACGCAACGAGCCCTGGGGACCGGTCCGTCACATCTTCATCATACAAAACACTTCATAAATTACCTTTTCTGTAATTGTATCCTCAGCACGCCATCTCAGCCCGTCTAGCTCAGTCGGTAGAGCGCACGGCTCTTAACCGTGTGGTCGGGGGTTCGAGCCCCCCGGTGGGCGCTACATTTTGTTCTTTCAACATAAGCTCATTGAATTCGCCAGATGGTGAGGTATNAACGTATCGAACACCGATTTCGTCGATGTGTCTCTCACATCCCAATCCGGTTTCACTTATGTCATCGACGGTGTGGTCAAGGGTCAATTCTTCCTGAATGCAAATGGAAGAACCAGGGTAGGATATCGACAGACATTCATTTCGATCTCACCTTTGAAGGTAGCCAGTGGATTGTCTAAAAGATCGCACGTCATCATCATCCACAAACGCAACGAGCCCTGGGGACCGGTCCGTCACACCTTAAACATACATTCTGATTCACCAACAGATCTCTACCTTCTCCGGCGTTTACGTTTCGAACAGTGCTGTCCTCTCCACATACGCATCCCAATCTCGAAGATTGGAATGGTTGGGTGCCTCGATGATGTGCGGATATGGCATCAATGGACCCAGCATCTGTGGAGCGAATGCACCCAACAACACGGCAGAGGACTCGTACAAAAATTTCGGATCCATCATCTCCCGCCGATACGGTGTAGACAGTCACTGGGAGTGTCTCTCTGGTCACGGTGACAAGTCTAATCACATGACCACGGTGATGGCTCATGCAACTTAGGTCTGGTGAATGGTAGCGGCTCCACCTTGCCCGTCTATTTCAACCAATCGGCCTCTGGATCTCCAAGACGGTGGAACCCATCGAGCTGGATTCCACAAGGCGTCGTCTTGAATATTGGAACGAACGACAACAACTACAAGGTGCGTGATGACCTCAGTTGCACGTCATCGACGCATCATTCGATCATTCCACCATCATCATCTGACTCTTTTCAGGTGACTAAGGCCGCATTCAAAGATGCATATATCAAATTCATGGACTTCCTCTCATCGGTCTACGGTCCAAAAGTAAGAACCATCATCATCCCATCATCTCACCAGGAGACAGGTCCACATCTTCAATACTTGTGGTCCTATGAT
This sequence comes from Planoprotostelium fungivorum, assembly GCA_003024175.1. Classification (NCBI taxonomy): domain Eukaryota; phylum Evosea; class Variosea; order Cavosteliida; family Cavosteliaceae; genus Planoprotostelium; species Planoprotostelium fungivorum. The sequence continues at coordinate 142,577 of MDYQ01000040.1, read as the reverse complement.
TGGCGGCCCTCTTTGCGATGCCATTGTAGAGGTGCATCATTATCCAATCAGCAGCATCATCATCTCAAGCGAACTCACAGATCTCGAACACTTCCACGCGCCACGCCATCATCTATCCCAAGTCCATGCTCAATTCAACCACTTTGGGTTGTGATGGTCATCCAAATCAGATCGGACATCAGCTGATGGCCGATCAGCTCGCCCTCTCTATCAACAAATACTTGAGATGGAAGAAGAAGATGCCGATAACGCCAGACTGGTGAAATAGTAAAACGGCTGTTTAAAACGACTAATTGGGGTGTTTTCTTATTATCTGCGCTCGCTGCAATGTCTCCGCAATTCGGGCTGGCCGACGGAGACATTCGATTCATCATTAGAAGCCTTTCAGTCTGTTGGTGATGAAAAGCGATGAGATGTTGAAAGCTCGCGAAGGAGAAGTTCCATTGTCGACGTTTCATCTTCGCGTCGACAGGCCGAACCAGACGGAAAAGATCGAACAGAGATCATTATCCAAACCTAATCCACGCTGTTCCTCTTCTAACATGCTGAGGTCAACCGGTTCTATTGTGGCTATTCTTTCCTTATTCGCTCTCATTGGGCTCGTGATTTCAACTGAATCAGTTCACACATCACCCGTTTTTGCATGGTCAAATGGAGGGTGAGTGGACGATAGAGATGGGGGTTCGATCTGGCTGATCATCGCCAGCCATTTTGCAGGAAAGAACATTCAAGTAAAGGAGCTGACAAAGGCTGAGAGCGTCGTGGACGTTATCTTTCCCCAGGAATCCAAGGCTAAGAACATTATTGTCTTCGTCCAACCTCAGGTGAGCTTCGGATATGAGATCAACAAATCTGAGAGAATGAAAGCTCCAAACGGAGCAGTTTTTCAACCTCGCCGCCGCTCACTCCGCCCAACCCAACGGCGGTGCCTTCTCTAATCTGAAGGTATGTCTTTTCAATGACCATATTAAGATTCAACTCTCGACAGAAACTCGTCGAGGGTTCTGCATCTTCTCTCAATGTGCCTTATGTCACATCCAGCGAGAGTCTCTCAGAGAACGTTGTCGAGCAGCTGTCTAAGAAGGTCGACTCTGTCATCGTCCTCTCTGAGGACGGAGAGTCCAAGTTGAACGTTCCATCTGTTTCTAGAAAGATCTCTGACTTCGAGGTAACTGAAATATTTGTCCCCCAGGATGTGCATTTTAACCTCCATCACAGGCACCTTCCAGCGGATCCAACCTCATCGTCGTCATCTTCAAGTCAAATGATGTCAACGGCTTCCGTGCCGACGGTGATCCATCTCCATATCATCTCATTCCACAGATTCTAAATCTCACAGACGCCGTCGTTCAGAACATCTGCGACAAGCTCCAATCCGAGACTTACGTCGCCCTCTTTGTCGGCGATGTAGCCCCCACCAGCACATCTCAGAAGAGGTCCGTCACTGTCAACTCTCCCTCCATGGAAGCCTTTCACAAGAGGTAAGACGAAGACACCGACATCTCCCAATCTCACCTCTTTAGATACGCCCAGGCCGATGAGGTCACATCGAGCAACATCTGGAACAGTGACATCGTCTCTGGCTTGATCATCTCCATTCCCTTCTTGATCATTCTTCTGTGCGGTCTCAAGTGCAGCTTTGATATCCAGTCTGACATTCGCTTCGAGAACCAACTCCAACCCAAGAAAAACATGTAAGGGGGGCCCTGCATCATTCCTTTAAATAGATCCTGACGAGAAAGTCTTTCTTTTGGTGTCGCCGTCATCACATCATCATCGTGACGTCCGAAAAGCATCTGAAAACATTTATTTTATTTTGCATCATCATCAACCCTTGGAATACCTCTCAAATGGTATCGTCCTGTCTCGACACGTTCATCATCTCAACATCGACACGTCCTCTTTATCCTTGTATCTGTTCTTTCGGCTCTTCATCACGGCCATAGAAGACGGGTATGAGAAGGACGAGCGGTAAGAAGATCATAACCATCTGAAAGATGTGCTTCTTCTTCCAGCTGCTGCGGGGGGCTCCCTTTCTGATGTACTCGGCCAACTTGGGCTTATCTGTCATATCTGCTGGTGTCCTTCCCATGTTGTCTACAGCCTTGTAATCTGCCTTCCAGCTGTCGATCGAATGAGATGACGTCGGTGATGTGAAGGGATGTCAGATGTCGATGACGATGGGGTTGTACCTGATCAACATTCGGACGTTGTCTTTCCTTCCAACCTGAAGAAGTCATCAGCGATGGATGGAGAGTATGAGGGAGATGACCTCGGCGGCGAAGTGAAGTGGCGTCCTACCGTTTCCAGGTACCGAAACGTTCACTTTGGCTCCGGCATTCAACATGGACTCTAATGCAAAGTAGCTGCCTGAGGTTGCGGCCAAAATCAATGGTGTCGCACCTTCAGATGGAATCAATCTCATGAGATGGGAAGACATGAACTTACCCAGGACAGTTCTGGCTTCTTTGTCGACTTTGTATCTCAAGAGTCGGTCGATGATGCTTGCGCTTCCATTCGCACATGCAATATGAAGGGGGGTCAATCCCTGCTCGTCTGCCGCGTTGACCTTGAGGAACGTTCACTCCTGACGTCACCGTGATGATATGATGATATTCTTACGTCTGATCCTGCTTTCAATAGATGAGCTACGACGTATTCTGAGCCCGACATGGCTGAGTGAAGTGGTGTCCATCCGTTGGACGATTTCGGATTGATGTCTGCCCCCAATTGAATCAACTTCTTCACTGCATTCAAATGGCCCGAAGAGGCAGCATAATGCAGAGGTGTCAGACTCGTGCCTGGGACCAATATGTTGGGGTCAACTTTTGCATTTCCCTTGATCAATGCTTCGATCGATTTACAAAGATCTCTTGTAGCTGCAAAATGTAGGGGTGTGAATTGATTCTGTCCGTCTAATGTGAAGGGCATGGTGGCGAATCGTGCGACTGATGCGGAATCACGTATCTGTTCAAGCTTCTCGGCCCGTACGGCAGTCATCAGCTCTGGGAGAGAAGTGAAGTCTTCATCTCCTCGATCTTCTTCCATGATGTGATGCCGTGTTGTGATGACATCACGCGGCGATGTCAAGTTTCCGTTGTAGTTTGTGTATGTGACTTAAGTCATAACATCGCAGAGCCACTATCAATAGTACCGATCTGACACACCAGCATGGCTGAGAGGAGAAACATCATCGTTTCAGGTGAGAGAGTCATTTCGTTTCCGACCATTGTTAAATGTTCTAATGCTCCGTGCAGTCACTCAAGCGAGAAACCTTGCGGCGGCAGACGAAGGAGGTAATAGATCTTATGATATATCAGTCACTCTGCATCCTCTAATCATGTATAGGCACCTCCGACCCCTATGCCATTGTCACTGTTGGCGCGCAGAAGAAGAAGACCAAGATTGAAAAGAAGGTACGTCTCACGCCACCATGCCGACACGTAACTTAATCATCAGACTCTGGCGCCATACTGGGATGAGAGCTTCTCCGTGTGAGTCTCTTCGTCCTCTCTTCCATCGATCAACTGCCGGACTACCATCTCACATTCTTTCAGGAGCATCGCATCTCAACCCGTCGTCATCGAAATATGGGACTGGAACAGAGGCTTCGACAGTTTCTTGTGCGTGTCTCTCGATCCATCCTCCTTCTTAACTCCATCAGAGGTCAAGTCACCCTCCCATACAACACATTACGCATCGGTCAAGAGGCGACGTGGCACAGATTGGAAGACCCGGCCAAACGCTGCAAAGTGGCCAGCGGTGTGAAGGGAGAGATCTTCTTAGGTTTCTCCAGAGGTGATTGACGCCATCGATCGTCCATCGAGATTGAATCATGTCATCCAGATGAATCGGAGGGCTCTCCCTCAGGCTCCAGGAGAAATTCTGGAAGAAGGGATTCGAAGAGAGATTCGGGCGCACCCGGAGATGTGATCGTCTCATTCTCGATGTGCATGATGATTGACGATCGACAGTCGATCAAAGCGAGAATTGCAGACTGTCACAGCTGCGGAGGAGATGATTTGGATCTGTCCACCATCAGACTGGCCTCCTTGCCTTCCATTGTCACCACCCAACTTGGCGCCAAATTGACCAAAGTGAGCGCATTTGGGACGTCCCAAATGAATCGTGCCATCGACGGATGAGATTTTGTTGACATCTAACCAGTTGAACTTGGAGTTCTGTGAGCTCACCACTTGGCCCGTGGAGGTGAAATATTTGAATTTCAAAATTCGAAACCCATCACCTCACGATTCCATCCAAAGAGGATGAAACACGATCGACACGTGACATCATCATCATCATGCTCATCGTGTCTGATCTGATCGTCTCACGATGCATCAGGTCGAAGATCTCAAAAGCCTTCAAGTTTTAAATCTTACCGGTAATTCCATTCTCGAACTGCCTCCCTCCATTTCAAAGATGGCCAACTTACTCGAACTCTACCTCAACGGTAACATTTTCATTCGAATGCGACTGATCGACCCAGGTAACAAGCTGATCGATCTACCCGATCAAATTGGAGACCTGGTCAAATTGGAGAGATTTCACATTGCAAACAATGGAATGGTCCTATTGAATTCGAACATTGGAAAATTGAAGAAATTAGAAGAGCTGATGGCGTCGGGTAATCCGTTCGGAATTCTTCCGGCATCCCTGGGAGCTTGCAGTAGGATGGAGGTGAAGATATCATGAAGAGATGTCGTGTCTTAGAACGATAGGTCATGGATGTGAGCAGCTGTAATTTGACGAAATTTGGTGGAGAACTGACTTACATGACGCACATGCTCGAGCTCAACCTCGCCACGTATGTCGTTGAGATATCTCGAAAACTCATCTTACGTACAGTAACTATTTGTCCGAACTCCCCCAGAGCATCGGAAGAATGAATCGCCTCTGCATGCTCAATTTATCTGACAACAAATTACCCGATCTCCCGCTGTCCATCGTGAGTCCTCCATCTACAACGGTCACGTGACCTCTATTCAGGGTCTCTGTATTGGATTGGGACAACTCGGCTCGGGCATCAACGTAGAGAGAAATCCAATCACGGACAGCGTCATGAGAGACAAGTGGAGACTGGGACCCGACCAACTGATGGACTATTTGGAGAAGAGAATGATGGGTGAGCATCTACACAGTTGTAGATTGACAGTTTCAGCCCAGGGAGGTGCACCCAAATTCGAGGAATATCAAGTTCCATTTTTGGTACCGCTGACACCGAAGAGCAACGATCGACACAAGGACGGTCCAAATTTTCTCGCCTCCTCCCCCAGCGCCGAGAAGGTGACCGTACGTACCCTACGTACCCCTGACCCCTCCTCCAGTCTTCCGGCGTCCCCCAATTGACGAAACCCACTCAGTTTGCTCCCATCTCCAGGACCAATTTGAACACGACCCCCTTTGCTGATCAAGGTGAAGCTCTACATCTGACGTGAAACCGACACACGTCAAGCCAAGTCAAGCCCCCCGGTGCCCTCCAGAGTTCAGACGCCCCCTCGCGTGCAGACTCCGCCTGCGGCGGCGGCAGCTTCTGTGGCTTCACCTGCGGCGACTTCGCCCTCGCCGGCGTCTGGTTTAGACGCGAAGATCGTCGCCCTGAAGAGTTGGGTCACGAGCACGATCAACAACGAGTTGAAGTGAGAAAGTGTGGGGGTGAATGGGTTACTCACAATGTGACAGACCGAAACTGTCGACAATGCAGAACGATCTGGACCTATGTACGAACACTGATTTGATATTAGCGTGAGTCACCAGGGATCGTCTATATGACACACTCTCATCGACATCATGATCGTGATGATGACAAAGACTGACTCGCGATCAGGAAAGCAACCAACATGAAAAAGTTCAAACCGGTGAGAAAACTCTTCCACCATCATCTCACCTTTCTCAGGCACTCGACCAAGCGAAAATCGATCTACCAGACTTCAGCTTCCAGAAGCCACCCATGGACCCGAATCAGCCAAAGATGGCCCTTCTCAAATTCGCCATCTCTGGTGTCTTCTCTGAGCTGAGCTACACTTTCAAATTGGTCCAATCGACCAACGATCGCACTCAGAGCTCGAAGGAAGTCGTCACGCTCGTTCAGCTGGTCAAGATGATCAAGACCATCATGGACGAGAACAAGTGAAAGAAGAATAAAACGGGAGCGAACGGGCTTGTGTTGTGATGAGAAGGGGAACGTTCGAGTGATGACGGTGTGATGGAGAGAGGGAAGAGGTAAAAGAAGGAAAAGAAAGGCTCCTACGAGACTCGAACTCGTGATCTCTTCCTTACTAGGGAAGCGCCTTGCCAACTTGGCCAAGGAGCCTGTGTTTCTGACAGCTATTATGCAAGAGGCAAATACGTGATACGAGGAATTATCGTTATTGTTAAGGTCCTTTGACAAACACCTTCTGATGGCCTGAACACCTGGAGAGTTGATAACAACACCAGCGCGATCTATTTCGAGCTAATCACAGATCATGAACGAGATGCACTTGTGATCTCTTCCATCAGACTCGGCGCGTTTGGCTTTGAAGAGACGACGATAGTGCAACTGATGCCCAACCGTTCTCGGTGGCTTTCCAGTGCTTCACCCGTCGTTGGCCCCAGACATGCAATCTGACGTCTACTCAGAAACATCTCCATGTGAGATGTCCACCCTTGCAGTTCGTAGAGAGCCATCCTCCATCGCGTCCGAGATCACATCGACGCCCGATGGGCTGAAGAAGACGATCCATCTTCCATCTTGTCCTCGAAAGATCTCATCCATGTCCTTAGAAGCTTCTGCAGACGACTCCGTCTGGTATACGATGAGCTCTGAGAAGTGAACGTTCTTGTGATGTAGATGACGAGGAAGTTCTTCTCTTCGCTTGTTTCCACACAGGAACAAGAGGGGGAGATGATGAGATGTGTGAGTCGTGGAGATGTGACCGGCGAGATCTCCTGCGTTGATGCATTCTCTTCCAATGATGTGCTGCTTCTGTCAGATGAAGCGAGCTTGACAGCACATCACCTCTTGTGAGACGTCTAACAAGATGGCGAGACTCTTGACTGTCTCACGACCGAATGAATAGATTTTCTTATCTCTCCACTTGGTCATTTTGTCCACGTCCCACACCTGTAATGTCTTAGGCATCCTCACCGCAGACGAACTGTGCTACCTTTTCCATCGCTGTAACAGCCCTCTGACTGGTGATGATGAGCCCAGAATATGCATCTGTGTCCAACAATCTCTGAGCGAGATCTGATTGATTGACATAATGAAACTCCAGTAATGTGACAAAATGGACATCAAATCCTTCCTTCTCTGCAGCCTACCGATGATTCAATCATCTGAGGTCATACGGCTACAGACGAAATCACCTGTCGATAAGAATCCTCTCCTTCTCTCTCTTTCTTCAATAAATACATCTTACACCTGTTCCCTTCCATCGTCCCCGTCGTCGTGATTGCATTTGTCTTCGAATGTGTCACATCTCCCTCTTCCTTTACAACCCACACATCCACCATCATCCCCCCTCTATCATCCCATCTCCATCATCAAGACTATCCATTCCAAAGGAAAAAAGCTTTATAAACTTAATCGAAGAGTCCGAAACCCATGTCGTCATCTTCCTCCTCCTTGGGCTCCTCCTTGGCGGCAGCGGGGGCGGCCTTGCTGGCAGCGGCGGGGGCAGCGGCAACGGGGGCAGCAGCGGCAAAGGCAGAGGGGTCCTTCAGGTAAGCCTTCACCTTCTCAGCCTGCTTGAAGGTGTAGTCGGTCTCGACGGCAACAGCCAAGACATTCTTGTAGCCGTTGATGAAAGAGTGGGGGACGGATGCGATGGTGGGGTAGCCGATCTTGAGTCCGAGGGCAGCGATGTTCTTGACTCCAATCTGGAACTTGGAGACAATGTCATCGTCGGTCAGATCGAGGACCTTGTCTTCGTAGACGGATCCCTGATCGTAGACTTGACGGATGATGAGACCGTACTGGAAGGGCTTGATGTTGAGCTTCTGGAGGAGGTTGGCCTCGGAGGGGGAGACCTTGTTGCCCTGCTTGATGATGGGAACGTCGTTGACGATCTCGATCTGTCCCTTGTTGATCTTTGTGGGGATGTTCAGAGCCTGTGTTGGAGTCAGATGTGTCATCGTGAGAGATGAAGAAGATGCAGAATGTCATTTCATGATTTGGAGGATGAAATAGAAGATGGACTTGCCTGGAAGAAAGAGGTCATAGTGGGCTCCATACCGGTGTTACCGGCGGGGATGGTAACGTTGCAGGGGGCAACGACTCCAGCCTTGGCAGCAGCTCCAATCTTCTCCTTGAGGAGGATCTGACGGACGGCGGACAGATCGTCCTTGACGAAGACGAAACCGACGTTTCCTCTGACGAGGGCAGTCAGGGCCTCGAGATCGGCGTTCTTGGCAGCCTCGGCTCTCAGAACCTTGCGGACCATGGTCTGAGAGAGACGTTAGAACGAGATGGAGGACATTCGATATGGAATGTGAGATATGGGAAATGTTGGAGAAGAAGGATCATTGGATATGGACTCACGTTCTTTCCCATGAGAACGACGGCCTTTCCACGGAGGGCGGCTCTGACCTTCTGGAGGTGGTTGGAACCGACATTGTCAACTCCTACAACAAAGATCTTGTTGTGGGTCTCGAGAAGGTTTACGAGCTTGGCGAAGTACTCCTGCTTCTTAGTGCTTTCTGCCCCAGACATTTCGTGTGTTGAGGTGCTCCTACGGATTTAAAGATGAACACTGTAGAGAGATCAGAAGGGTGTTTGGAACCATTTCTCTTTGTCTTCTGAGACGAGGAGGGGGAGGAAGATGATGTGCGTGTGTTCTTTACCTAACTTCGACAAGTGTGAGCCGCTTTGGGGTCCTCTTGTTAACGCGTGTTTGGCACGGTAAGGTACGAGAAAGGAAGAAGAACAGAAAGCGCCACGGTTCAATGAATTGGTCCGCTTCCGAAATAAATTGCACATCAGCGAGAGCTTGAGTTCTATCGATGATCTGTTCGTGACTGTACAGAGACAGAGTGTTGTGCGATACTCTGTCACCTATTCTTCGTTCAACTTTCTCAGAGTGCACCAAGTACTACATCTCACGTAAATAATTTATATCTATCATACAATGCATCTCATGCTCTACTTTCGTTGAGGTAAGAACTCCATCTCCGTTTCACTCTCCGCCGCCCCACGAACGGGTCCGAAACTGTAGTCGGTCTCCAACGTGTTCCTCCTCTCTGGGGCGAAACTGTAGGGTTCGCTGCTGTCTGAATAATGACTCTCTGGTTTCCATTCGGACGCATCGGGGAGGATCTTCACACGAACCGCAGGCCCGACGCTGTCGTAGTGGGAGATGATCTCGGTCTCATCTTCCATCACTTTAGACGTCTTGTCGTATGCCGGCTCCGTGTGATAAAGAGAACGGTCCGGAAGCGGTGGCATCGATGACCTGCGACGCATCAGCCTCCATCAGTTTCATCATCCTCACGATCTCAAGTTCCTCTGACTGACTTCGTCTCTGTTCTTCATTCTCGAGCTGAATTGAGAGTTGAATCGGTTTCGAATGACGTCGAAAGAAGGTCTAGAGGTCGGTGTCGCTGCCCAGCAGTCTGTGACGATCTCCCACATGGCGGGGGGGCAGGACTCTGGCTCTTCCAAGCGTAGGCCGTTGGGTACCTGTTCGGATACTTCACGGTTGGTGAGAGAACGATAGGGAACTGTATGTCGTCAGTCAGTGTGAAGGGATATAGACATCAGATGTGATGATGATGTGATGGTGTGACGATGATGTGATGATGAGATGATGATCAAAGTGGGTCACCCAGAGCTCCCGTGAAGATCTCCCACACCTGATAAGAGTCAATCGATCGATACCTCAGATCCATTCGAAATGGTAAGATGCAATGAATGGAGGCTCACCACTACACCAAAGGACCACACGTCTGATTGTAAAGTGCTGACACCATCTTGTATGACTTCTGGTGCAGCCCAACGATAAGGAATAGCGGTAGTCTTCGCGTTGTAGACGTTGTCCTCACGACTCAAACCGAAATCGGAGATCTAGATCGAGTCAATCTACAACGATGTAGATGGATGTCGTCACCTTGATGTTCATGGCTGCGTCTAATAATAGATTTCTCGCGGCGAGATCTCTGAAACTAGTGAGTGGCTTTCATTACAATGTCGACTCACCTGTGAATGATGGATTTGGCTTGTAGGTACATCATACCGTTGACTGTGGAAATTTCAGAGAAGATTCCGATGACGTCATCACTCACTCAGGTCTCCCACCATGAAGAGTAAGAACTCGGTGTCGATCTTGTTTCTGTTCTTCTTCAAGTAGACATCCAACGAACCGTTGTCTGCGTACTCTAACACCTGTCGCGAGTCAGGCCGAGAGGTGAAAGTAAGATATCTTACCATGTTGAGTGAAGAATCGTTCATGATGTACACTCCCAAGAGTCGGATGATGTTGGGGTGATTCAATTTCCTGGAAATTTCTTCAGATTTTCTCGGAATTGGATTACGTACTGGAGGAGTAAGATCTCTTCTTTGAATTGATTGTCTCTGAAGTCGTCTTCGTTTCTGACACCCTTGATGGCCACCTTCGCTCCATTCCTGGAATTTAATCACGATCTACAACGATGACGTCATAATACGTCACCATTCTCCTCGGTACACTTTACCGAAGTTTCCCTGTCCCACGATGCCTTGTACGGTGACGTCCTTCAATAGCAATCGATCTAGAGTCGATAGCATCTGCTTCCTCTGCAATCTACAACGAGTCACGTTCGTTTCTCAAGTTCGACTTCACCTCTTGTGGTTTCTCTTTCGAATGAATAAGAGGAGGTAGACGAGGCTAGCGACGACGAGAATGACAAATATAGAAACACCGACTGCGATACCGACGACGGCGGGAGTGCCGAGGCTATTTTTAGAATTGATGATAGGCCATTCCTGGAGGAGAGTCACGTGATCGGGCAGCGTTGTAGATGGACCCACCACTGATGATACACCGGCTACGGTCTGGTACTGCTGAGATAAGAGGAGGGCAGTGTAGTTGGCTGAGCCTTGGTTGACATCAGCAGCAGCGGGGGGAGCGATGAGGAGGAGGCCTGCGGCACGATCAATTGAGACGCAGGGGTGATGACACCATCACCTTCGGGATTGAAAGAGAGTCTCGATGCCGAAACGTTCAACTGTGATGCGATGCCCAACAACAATTGCTGATGACGTCATCACACGTCACGATCATAAATTCTCACCTGATTCTTCGGTACGGTGGTAACCAAGGATACCGTCTGAGATGCAGTATCGGACACCGTACAAGTCACGTTGCACAGGCGGTAGGTATTAGGGTTTATCGGGCATTGGAATGGGTTCGAACTCATGTCACAAGATCTACCTCAGATCAGATCTATGACGTCATCAAATGTCACCCGTTGTAGATGGCACCGATGAGACTTCCGTTGTTGATCTGATTGTTCCTCAAATTGACGTAAGTCAACTGAGGGTGTTGACTCTGGCTCAAGCTGGGAACGGGCCCGGTGATAACGTTGTTCGACTGTACGTATCAGTACGTACGTACCGTACGTACTCACCAGATCGATGAACTTGATACCACCCAGTACGCTGAGGCTGCTGGTGAAATCCAACGGGCCACTGTATGATGGTGAGAAGGAGAGGGAGAGTCAGTCACTTACGTCTGTGAGAAACCTTCCAATCGGTTGTAACTGAGATCGAGGCTCTCCATTTGATGTTGTATGAGGAATTGTGGAATCTGGCCGGTGAATCCATTTTGACTATCGAAGGTAAGACACGGTAGATCCGTCATCACATCATCATGTGTCGTCACGATCATCACCTGATGTTCAACTTTTGAATGGACGAGAGTGTGGCCATAAATTCGACACCTGTCACGATGAATGAGAAATCGAAACGTTTAAACGAGGAGAAATAACGAGAGATCTATATCACCTCCGGTCAGATTATTTCTACTCAAGTCTAATTCGAGTGGGTCACTCTGGAACGTTCTCACCTAGATAGTATTCATATTAAGATGTCGAATGTGATGGTCACCGTTCCAGTCAAGTTATTGTTATTCATTTTTAGAACTCTTAAGCTACGCAGCATGAAGAGTCCGGCCGGTAGTTCACCCGGGATCATATTGTAACTCAGGTCTAACTCTTGCAGGTTCTATAAATACATCAGCGATGGTGAAATCTCACGGAAATCTCACGGTCATGTTTCCGATGCTGTCCACCAATCGACCGGATATGATATTATCTACGATATTTCAGTGAAATTTCACTCGATTACAACTCACTCGATGCATCCAGCTTCTGCAGTTGAATCATGGAGAAGAGGATGTTGAAGTCACTCAACACCAATCGATTTCCACTGACAGATATGTCCGTGCATTGTTTTAGGTACTGAAAGGAAGCTGGTAGATCTCCGTACAATCTGTTATCGAGTCAGTTGATGACGTCATCGTGACGAATCGATGCTTGGTGTGATATCATGGTGTGATGTCTCACTGGTTGTTGCTCGCACGGATGATTTGCAATTGTCTCAGGCCTCCCACGGCAGGTAACACACCTGTGACACGTCAATCTACAACGCTTCTCTCCTCCTTCGTCACCGGTGAATTTATTTCCTGACAAATCGATCTACAATCGTCAGAATTGAAAACTCATCGAAATTTCTCCTCACCACTCTCAACTGTGACAGGTAAGACAATTGAGCCGGGAGAGAACCAGAGAGAGAGTTACCACTGACGACTGTCACTCTACATCACGTGACATCTTCTCACCTGAAATTGACGTATTGTAGATTGATGAGATACTTGACGCTGTCCAAGAGGCTTCCTACGAAACGGTTGCTAGACATGTCGATCGTGTTGAGAGGAGAGGACAAGGAATAGTTGTAGGGTAAGATGCCGGAGCAGTTGTTCTGTAGAGGTCAGAGATGAGTCATGGAGGAGGGTGATCACCTCGGACATCTTGACGGAGACTAAGTTCCTGTTCAGAGTCAGTCACCGTCACATCATGATCATCGCGATCCAATCATCGACATCGCGATCATCGACATCATGATCATCGAGATGATGATGATCATCTCACCCCATGAAGTAGAAGATATCCTGGGGTAAGTGTCCGCTGAGAAGATTCCTCGAAAGGTCGAACGAGTTGAGACCAGTCATACTTCTCAGCATGTCCATACCTCCCATCAACCGATTGTCAGACAGCGCCAGCACCCTCAACTGATTCAAATTCGAAAAAGTGGCGGGAATCGGACCGGATAATTGATTGTGAGACGCATCCTGTGAAGTTTGACCATCTACAACGTTGTAGATGACATACCAGTAGGGTCAAATTCATTCCTCTCGGCCAATTGTCCACGATCGGTCCGGTGAGGTTGTTGTATGTGAGTACGGCGTACTGTCGCAGTTCAGCGAATGCGAATGCGAGTGCGAATGCGAATCTCACCAGTAGAGATGGCATGAACGTTATGGACATCGGAAAAGGTCCGGTGAATTGATTGTAAGACAACCAACCTACAAAGTCTCAGATGACATCTCATCCGATCGCATCTGATCAGATGATGGATGAGATGATGACTCACAGAACCACAAGTTGGACAGGTTAGACAGGTCACCGATGTACCCTGTCAGGTGATTGTTATCTAAAGCCAACTCGACGAGGCTGGTGAGCTGATAGACACCTGGCGGCCGTCAGATCGCATTCGCAGATTCGAGATCACCGTCTGGTATGCTGCCCACCAGCTGGTTCGATTGTAGACGGAGGGCTTGTAATTCTTGTAGGCTCTCTAGACCTTGTGGTATGGTGCCGGTGAAAGAGTTGATGCCTGGAATCGTTCAGGTTTTATTTCATTTTATTTTGAGATACTCACTTAGATCTAACAGTTGGAGCTTGGTGAACTTGTTAAAGAAGGAAGGTATGGCTGTGGTCGTGTCAGTCGATGATGAGATGATGAGAGATGATGTTGCGGCACCTCCATACAATAGATTGCCAAAGATACTGAAGTACCTGTGTATCGTCATCACATGGTCTATTCTGGAATTCGAATGGCTTACTGTAATCCGTAGAGGTCGCTGTAAGAGCTGGGAATGGTTCCTTCTAATCGGTTGGAAGACATGTCCACGTAGGTCAGATCTGCAATGATGTCATTACGTGATGGGAGATGGATGGACTCACTGGCTAGACCTCCGAGAGAAGAGGGAAGGGGGCCTCGAAGTTGATTGGTTCTAAAGATGTGAGACGGTGTGAGATGGACTTGCATCGTGATTCACCTGACGTCTAAATACATCAGACTCGGAAACTTTTGAAATACATCGGGAATCGTCCCTGCTCAGTGTCAAACTCTTCCATCACGTCCCATCAGAATGGACGATGGTCAATGTTAGATCATTCACCGTCAAAGTGGTTATAACTCAAGTCCAATTGAAGAAGTCCAGGAGCTTGTGTTGGAATGGGTAACGAACCATTGAAGAAGTTACCAGAAAGTCGCACGGCCAACAGGGTGGTAGGTATGAACAGAGACTGAGGTACCGCACCTAATATTCATATTAGCCACGGTTTGTGATTTCATATGACATGATACACCTTCGAAGTTGTTCCGGCTGAGATTGCATCCTCTGGAATACAAACCGAATATATCTGGAAGCTCCCCTCTCAGGTTGTTGTCGGCTGCAGATATATAAGGGATGAGGAGCGCTGCCGTCGCCATAGAAGGTGGTAGAATTCCATCTGCGATTGATTAGAACATGAGAAGAGTCTAACCCCCCACCCAGATTGTTATTGTCCAGATAGATCGTCGCGATGTTATACGGGATCCCTGTCTGATGAACACATTCTATGCCGTACCATCCACAGTAGCTCTGTCCATTTAGCCATCCACTGTTGTTCTTCCAAGCATTCCCTATGTCACTCAGCTTCTAAATGTGTCGCACCCCTCACCGTTCGTATAGTGGTACAAGTCTGTCAATGCAGCAGTGACCTGAGGTGCATCGAAGAAGTCGAAACCCTGCGCGGATAGTGCGAACAGACAGATCGTGAAGAGGAGGGGTCGTGCCATCGGGGATAGAGGATGCGCTGTCTGGGCTAATAACCCCGTTGGCTCAATTCTATCGCGCACGGCAAGCAGAATCTTTCCTCCTCCTTAACCCAGGGAATTCGTTGGTTGTTCCTAGTTAAGGTGTCAACCGCAGCAGAGGAGGCCTTCTGCAATAACAAGTGTCACTTCCTTCTTGGAAGATCGCGTCAATGAGGTCGTATTATATTAATATCAGAGACACTAACGCCCGGTGCATTCAGAGAATGGAACGCACTGGAAGGCCATGGGTCAGCTGTTCGTGTGTCCACGAAGGAAGGAAGAGATTTACGCGGTGAGGAAACTTTTATCATGGCCCGGGATAAAAGTTTGAGGTGTGTAAAGAGGAGCCATGCAGACTCCACCGCTCGAAAAGGGGTTACGGTCTGATCTACACTTGCGATCATTCAAGGCAGAACCATCTGCCTTATCTTGAGGGTAGAGGTGATGCTGATGATCCAACTGGAGAGGACGATCACCGTTACTACGATGTCACCATCGACCGACAGTTCAGGTCTGAGGATAGACAGGTCGATTTACGTGAGAGCTCATCCAATTGTATAGCCGCAGGTGAGATGGTTGTACGTTGATGACGGAGTGACCTGCATGGAGCTGCCTTTTGATTGAAAACCCGAACGTTCAACGCGGGTCACGTGACTACGATATCACGTTGATGCGTGAAACAGAGATCAACCACAAACCCCAAAGACCCGTCCGCTTCCATTTCGCTTGCAGGAAATCTATTTAAGACATGAAACAAAAGTCTGGATGCTGTGTGGAGGGGTCTTCTGTATAATGCACATACGATTACACACGAAAGAACACAAAGTGAGTGAATATTTATCTTCCAAGCCATGCTCAGACCTTCCAGAGGAGCACCGTTCGATAATGAGGTGTGAAGAGGTTGGTAATCGTGGATGGAGAATAAAATCGGGGAGGAGGATTTTATTCTTCAAACCGAAAGGCCGTTTCATTTACCTTCGAACCCCACACGCACAAGAGAAGATAAAGACTAAGGCGGCTCTATCCAAGGGTCATATAGAACCATATGTATGCCCAGAATCAAGGGGATAGAGATTATAAGAGGGATAGCTACAGGAGTTATGAAGAGCAGTCTGATTATAATTCCAGCTACTCAAGGTAAAGGTCTAGAATGACTCATGGATATTTATTATCACATACAAGTTCAAGCATTTCTTATATGAGTCATTATAGACATATTGTGGAGTCCAGAGAGGCATAGACCCTCCATTGCACTAGAAACTCATTAGTATACCTCCGGGAATATCTCTACACCGTATATTATCGTTTAATGCCTGCTTTTAAGAAGACAATGTATTGACTTCTATGAAGGGATAACCGCGGTCGTGGATGGGATAGAGATTACCGGCATGTAGATGTGCGTATCCACCTCACCCACCCCTCCATTTCTTTCATCCATCTCCATATAATCCCTCCGTTCCATTGCACCCATTACCCCACACGTGAACGTTTTGTCCCTCATATTCTCACAGAATAGTCCGTTGGCCAAACGGAGGAGGCTGGGAAGAGAGGAAGACTTTTACAAGAATGGAGGAGGAAAGAGATACTACGAACAGTCACGCTATTACGAGAACTCTTATCGACCTCACGAGGAGTACAGAGACCGTCGAGAATACGATGATTATCGAGATAGAGGAGACCGCTACGAGCGTGATCGAGACCGCTATGACTACAAAGACTACCGCTCGGGTTACAGAGACCGTAGAAGAGAAGACTATGAGTTTTACGATCGAGACCGCTACGATCGAGAGAGGAGGAGCGACAGTCGAGGCGATTACTCTCACGACCGAAGGTCCTACAGCCCCAGAAACTCCAATTCTTCCGACTCTGAGGACGACAGTGAGTCATCGTCTCATCATCTCCCACTCATTCTCCATAGACTTTCGCAGGCCACGTCTCCTCAAAGACTACAAGCCCACCGAACCCATTCGACCCGTTGAGGCATCCAGACCGACCGAGACGCCACCGGAGGACCCAGCACCAACGCCAAAGAAGAGGCTGGGGTGGGGCAAAGGCCTCATGTCCCTTCAGAAGGCAAAGGAAGAGCCCAGCGGAAGTCAAGGACAAGATGCCGAGTGCTCACCCTCACCCTCGCCCGTCATGAACGACAAGCCGCAGGCCATGTCCACGGTGACACGTACCGAGACGGTCACGGTAGAGGAGACGGTAGTTACCGCGACGACGATGGAAACAACGACGACGGTGTTGAAATCGGAGGAAGTGAGAGAGATGGAAACCGTCACGATGGCCATCGTGGAAGAAGAGAGGCCGGCGCCACAAACGATCGAGCCCGCTCAACAAACGATCGAACCGGTAGCAGAGAAGCCACCACCCGTTGCAGAGCCTCAACTGCCCTCGAAGGAAGAAGTGCTCCAGAACATAGAGAAGATCGACCACGAGATCACAAAGACCGAACAGCTCATCCAAAATCTCAAGAAACCGAAAAAGGTGACATTTCTTCGTCGCATCGCAGACGCCAACCTCCACAGGTCGAGGCCAAGTCCAAGCCCACCGTGATATACACCAGCTTGAAAGAGCAGATCTACGCCGAGAACAAGCAGCGCGTTCAGTGCATCTTGGAAGACCATCCCATGTTCGTTGCGGCCAACCCCGCTCAGTCGAGCAAGCCACAACTCCATCAGCTGCCGATCTACCAAGAGAACGTCTCCTCCCACAAGCTCAAATCGGCCTGGATTCGCTCGACGATATCTCACCGTCAGTGTGTCATTGATGATGCACAAGACGAGCTCGCCGAGGAATACGACAAACTGTCCGAGAGCTGGAAGAAGAGATTGGTCAAGCTGGAGGCCAAGAGGGAGAAACGTCAAGACCGCAAGCAGAGATCCACCGTTCGAGTCGAAGACAGCAAAGTCAACCACCGGCGGCCCGTCTTGCGATCCGCTCAAGTCAGAGGCCACCCTAACAGCGACAACGGCCTCGCCTCCCCCACCTTCTCCCGCCGCAACTACAACGCGGACGCCGTTCGCTCCGACGCCGAGCTGTCCAGGGTCATCTCTCAGCTGTCACAAGAAGAGAAGGACAAGGACACGAGGGACAGGTACATCGAAACCGTGGCCGAGGTCCCCGACATGATTCTCGAAGAGTTCAAGCTGCCGCGATACATCGACAACAACGGCTTAGTCGAGGACCCCATCGCCGCAGACAGAGAGAGGAAGCCGGTCAGGCCCTGGAACGATGAAGAGAGGTCCACCTTTGTGGCCAAGTACCTTCAGTACCCCAAAAATTTTTCAGAGATCGCGTCTTATCTGTCCAGCAAGACGACGCGGGACGTCGTTCACTTCTACTACATGAACAAGAAGGGACTTCAACTGAAGAAGCTGCTGAGAGAACAGAGCCGACGACGCAACGGTAGGGGCAGGGGAAGGGAGGCCCAGCAGCCTCCGAATTCTCCGTGGACGGGGCGTAACTTACGCAACGTTCCCAACGCACCCCCCACCCCCAACATCGAAGTGGACACTCGCTGGAGCCATCAAGAGAAGGAGTCCTTCTACAACGCCATCACCCGCCACGGAAAAGATTTCAAGCTCGTCGCCACCGCCGTCGGCAGCAAGACCGTCGCCGAATGCAAAGTCTTCTACCAGACGACAAAGAAGCAGGACGTAGAGGAATCGAGCCGCGCCATCAAGAGGACGTCCTCTGATATCAACGTCACGAACGAAGAGACGAAGGAGAAGAGAGTCTACTGGACTGCAGACGAGAAGGAGATCTTCCTCAGCCTGTTGAAAATTCACGGAAAAGATTGGAAGAGGTTGGCACAAGACATACCGAGCAAGACGCAGAGTCAAGTGAAGAACTACTTTCAGAACTACAAGAACAAACTGGGCCTGAACAACTTTCTACCTTCGAACCAGACGATACAGATCGACGACGACGTCCAATCGGGCAAGAAGAGGACGAGAAGTGTCACCGCGCAGGAGAAGAGAGAGGACGTGCACGTGGTGAAGAAGAGGAGCAGGAGGGTGGAAGATGTGGACAGTGACAGAGACATACAAGTCCAAGTGGTACAGAAGACGACACACGTGGAGGAAATCAAAGAAGAGAAGAAGGGAGTTCGATTCGGAGAGAGATCGGTGGAGGAGAGGAATGTGGTGGAGGAGAGGCTCGTTGTAGAGGAGGTCAAATCGATCGAGGCACAACCGATGGAAGTCACTCGCGTGGAGGAGACGAAGATCGTTGTAGACGAGGTCAAGCCTGTGGAAGAAGTCAAGCCTGTGGAGGAAGTCAAGCCTGTGGAGGAAGTCAAGCCTGTAGAGGAGGTCAAGCCAGCGGAGGAAGTGTCCGTGGCGAAGGCGATGATGGACTTGGCCGCCTTGTTCGACGTCTCGTCTACAACGAGTCAAGTAGCCGCGGACGTTCAGGAGGCAAGCTCGGTGGTAGCTCAGACGATACCCGAGCCGGCATCTACAACGAGCCAGGAGGTCACACAAGAGACATCACTGGCACCGGAGACGATTCCATCTACAACGGGCCAGGAGGCACCCGCTGTTGCCTCTCAGGAGGTACCTGCTGTGGAGGAGACGACAACGACATCTACCGCGGACGATGTAGAGCCCTCTATAGTGGCTTCGCTTGCCAGGGAAGAAGTTGCAGCCACTGAGAATGCGAGTATGGAGGCACCATCTACAACGGAGGTCCAATCTACGACGGAAGAGATTCCATCTACAACGGAACCACCCCACGTGACGGAGACCCTGCCTGAGAGTGAGGTACCCCCCACAGAGGCACCATCTACAACGGAGGAGGCACCATCTACAACGGAGGCACAGCCCGTCGTGGAGGATCCATCTACCACGGAAGCTCCATCTACAACGGAGACACCCGCCGTGGAAGCTCAGCCCACAACGGAGACGCCATCTACAACGGACACACCCACCGTACCCGAGACCTCCACCGACGCCCCCACGATAGAAGAATCTCCATCTACAACCCGTCAATCCCCCACCCCCTCTCCATCTACAACCCGCCAACCCGAGGCCACCGCATCCACCTTGGACGAATCCGCGGACGTTCCCATGGACACGTCAGATGACGTCATCATCCCCCCCACGGCCCCTACGAAAGGAAGAGCCGAAGACTACAAGTACTACCACATGCCTTACCTCTTACCCAACACCCACCACTCCGGGGCTGTCTATCACCATGGAGACGCACCGTATCACTATGGATACGCTTGGAACAACGTGCACTATGTAGATCCCTCTGTGGACACGAGTGATGTAACCATGGACACTCAGGAATAAATATTGTTGTGAATCGAAACCTTCGTGTTTTATTGTTGGTCTACAATGGATGGAATGGTGGGTTGTAGATGGTGAAATTGGATTATGGAGAATATCGTACAAAGTGATGATGTGTTGGGTGATGAGATGAAAGTGGAAAGGAATCGATGCGGGATTTTATGAGGGATAATCCCTTCCGTTCGTGGGTCGTTGGTTGAGGATGAGACTCTTCTTTGCGATGGCTGATCTGGGATCGACTTCGTCTGCGTCTGGATAATTCAACGTCTTGCTCGATACCTTTTAAAGACATCAGTCGTGACGCTGGTGATGCTGATGATGCTCACTTGTTTGTTCTTGTTGCAAATGGGACAAGACATTCCTTCTTCGTCTCTGAATAGACAAGACCGATGGAATCCATGTCCACACGGGAAGATGGCCAACTGAAACATTCCTCTATCTGTAGACGTAGTGGCCCTGAAGTTCACCTACACCATCATCAATCGTGATCACCATCATCGTGAAGATCGCGATCATCATCCACCCACGTTGGTTGTAGTTGCGAACGGTCTCTGGCAAGAGCAGCACTTCATTCTCTTTGGCTTCATTCCCCTCGATCGGTTTCTACAATATGTTGCCATGGCTTGATGTACATCCTGGTCCATCAGACGATTCATGATGCCCAGCAGTTTGTCTTCCCACATGCAGGCGTCCAACATACCGTTGATGATGGATCTATTTTTAGATCAATCGGCTGGTTGTAGATGGAGAAATGTCACCGAAAATCGGCCAGGTCGTCACCACCGTAGTCTTTAACGATTTTGGATAAGATGGAAGGTAAGCCAACGTGGCCAACCATACTCTCAAACATATTGTTCATCAGTGTCGACAAGCTATTCTTCGTCAGAATCTCGTCTACAACGTTGTAGATGGCTGTACCTCTTGACGTAATCATCCTCGCTCTTGAAATTTTGGCTGCGGTAGTTACGTAACGGCTTTACAACGACGTCCGTCAATCTGAACCAGAGTTCCTGAGTTTTCGATGAGATTTCAGAAGAATTAAGGTCCATTCACTTCGTTCTCACGATCATCAAGTCGCTGTGAATTGCGTTGACATAATTGTGTACAGATCCTCAAAATTTCATCGATTTCTCTCATCGTTTCCACCACTGAAAGAGTTGAATATGGAAAATCGATTTGACTTATGATTTTCTACTCCTCTATGATAGAATCTTTTGAAATTGTGTTTTTAAGCTCTACACATCGTATAATGAAAAAATCTCTTTTGAAAGATGAAACCAATCTTTTTCTTCACCTCGAGCGTCTTTCACTTTGTGATATTCTTCCAACTTGACAAACAATTCATCGACTCCCTACACACTTCACTCTCACGAAACATCTCACACCATCACCTTCAGATTGAGACTGAGAGCTGACATGATGTCCCCCGTTCTCTCGAATAAATAGACGATCGCCGGTACAATTCCCGCCTTCTCCACGATCTGCAGGCACTTGTCCAACGGATAATTATCGTGGGAACTGAGATAAGCGTACACCTGTGACGTCATTCTACGTCATCCATCACCCGCGCCCACCTGCTGCGGTGCGTACTGACACATGAGCTGTACGTATCTGGCCTGCATGTTGGGAGTGATAGTGGAGCCGTGTTTCTCCAACAGTTGATTCATGGATTTGTTACCCTCCACGATACTCTTCAAAAAGAGATATTGTACCTGCCACACTTTCAACTCGTAATCCTATTGATGAGCCGAGATGAGATGATGATGATGTGATGAGCCGAGATGAGATGATGATGATGTGATGAGCCGAGATGAGATGAGGAGGAGTCTCACGTGTGGGTGTGCGTCTAATGCGATGAGAATCGAATCGGTCTGTTCGGAGAAGAATTCAATGATGAGTTTGGAGCTGTCGCTGCCATCTAGGGTGATGAGACCGTTGAGAGAACGAACGACAGCTTTCTTGCGTGAGGCCATTTCATCACGATCAACCTCTTTAGAGAGCATGTTGCGGATGTACTGGAAGACCTCACGCTGTACGAGTTCAGTTTTCTGCGAGTTTTCATCGGATTTTACCTTGTACAGTGGGTCTCTGATGCGTGATTGGATGACTTTGAAGTGATCTTTCTTCTTTCTGTAGAGATATTCCGCCACCTTCCAACTGTATTTCACGTCATTTTTCTCCGTCTACAACGTTGTAGACTCACCACTCTGCGGTCTCAGCCGAGGTGACGATGTCCTCCCAATCATAATTCCTCCCCGTTGGATCTTCTTCGTATAAACCGCTGATGATGTCAAGGAGGGTACCCTCTTTACCGATGTTGCGATGTCCTTGTCCATTCAGAAGATAGCGTATGCCCTCGTTGAGAAAACTCGTGGAAATCTCGCGGCGGTCAGGTGAGAATTTTCTCGGAAATTTCACCTTGATCTTGCCCTCGGAGTAATACTGCATGATGAAGATGTACATGGTTTCCGTTTCTGATTCCTGCATTTTTCTCAGATTTTTCTCCGATGATTCTCAGAATCTCACTGGAATATTCTGGCCGTCCAGCTTTAACATGTCGATGAGAATGTTATTGACTTTCTGATGATCGTATCCATCTACAAACGCATCCACTGAATCTAAATACAAGCGAAAACAGTTCAAAATACTGTTCGAATCCACTCTCAACAGCTGATGCATCCTGGGATAGCTCACATCGTGTCCCTTCAATTCTACGCGAGATTTCAGTGGGAATGGCTGGTTGTAGATGATCACCTTTCTGGAAGAGAAAAGATAAGATATTGGATTGTAATTGGCGAGCTAAATTTAGCTGCAGGGGTCTCTGATCGACGTACGAATTACCCTGGAGACACTGCGTGACGTAATTGAACGTAACTTCTTTTGCGTAAGTCTGTCCCACGTCAGTACACTTCATACGTACGTTACGTACGTAATCTTTCTCTTCGTGAGGTCGGGCAGGTTGTAGAGAGGAGAAGAGGAAGGTGAGGAGTTCGTTGAGTGGAGAGATGTAATCCAACAGGCCTCTGACATAAATCGAAATAAAAGCTCGAAATAAATGATACTTCCTGCAGATGGATTCGACCTGAGTAGAAATGAGGAATGGCTCGTTGTAGACGACCGAGTGTAGGTCACGTGACTCTTCACCTGTTGAAAATCGAGGGTGGATACGTCCAGGTGAAGTATGATCTCCTCCATCCTCTTCAGCCAAGATTTACTCGTGTAATGCTCCACGATCTGTTGTATGATCTCCGGTGGGACATTGGATAACTTTCGATCCAGTATGAACGGCTCTAAGACCTTAAAGAATGAGGGTGATTCCATTGTGATTCAAATAGATAGTGTATCGTGTTTATTCTAGATTAAAACATCTTATCATGTGTTGTATATGTAGTTCTCTATTCATTGAATATTTCTTCATATTTCCTCTCACCTCTAAAAACAAACCATGTTTTCCATACGCGTTAAATTTCTCCATGATATCAGAGAACAAGACATCGTGACTCATCATGTAAATACAATATTCCACACACTCTGCTCCCACCACCCTCCATCTACAACGAGTCAAAACGGCTCCACCACAGCGTCTGACCATCACCTCTGCTTGGCTTGACTCTTCGTGATATTCTCAGAGCTGATGTGTGTGAAATCGATGTACATGTGCAATAGATGAACGATCTTGTTCTCTGTCACTTGAAATCTCATCGACTTTTCGGTTGGAAATTCGATGGCAATCTCCGCGTCGGATTCGTAGAAGCTGTATCACGTCACATTACGTACGTAACGTACGTACGTACCTCTTTGTGAGTGACAGTGCTGCAGAATATCTCTGAGCGGCCACTAGTTTCGATATCCTCTCTTCCCAGCTAAGTAAGTGTGCGTTCTGTAGCTTGTCGACACCGATAATGTAGACACCACGACCGTGATCAGAGAAGGAATTCGAATAAGAGGGTAAGTGTCTGCCGAATCGATTGTGAAACATGGCGTCCATGCCTGGAGGGGTGAGGGGGATTTCAGCGAAATTTCACCTTTCGAGGAGAGGGTCTGGACGACTACGCCTCGGAACGGATCTACAACCTGCCAAAATGTCATTATTTTCAAACCTCAAGTTTATATTTCTGATTGTGCACAATAATTTCTAATATAAATCGTCGTGATCGTCATTTAAAGGTTCACAAATATCATCTATCATCTATCATCGCATTTTCACATGATATCCACCCCACGGAACATATCAGTGGCAGCACACTCACCTTCAATTGGTCCATATCATCCAACACGAGTAAGACTCTACCATCAATCCACGACATAGCATGGATTCTCGTCTCTATGACAACGTCTTTCAATCTGGCCGATCTACTCTTTCCATCTTTCGACTCTTGCATCTGGATGATCTGTCGCAGTTGATTTCAATCTATGACTCGTTGTAGATGGTCACCTGGATGTGAGTGCCCCAGGATATGGCTAGTGTGGGGTGCTGACTGTTCTTCATGTGTTCGGTATCTGCAGGAGATTTCTCGCTACGCCACGCGGTTGTACACCACGTCAGGCAAGGTAAGATGTCTTCTTCCTGGGTAAGATGTCATCAAGAAATTTCTCGGAAATTTCTCGAAAAGAGAGATTTCACCCGAATTGCTCGCGGTCTCTCCACTTGGATGTTGACTTTGACGTAGGAAGAAAAGAGGGATACCAAGTACGTCTGTCCCAATCAATTTCCCGCCAAATTCCCGCGACATCTCCATCGATTCTCTCACCCTCTTCAGCGTGGCGAACGCAACGATGGACAACGAATTGTCCCTCTTGACAAACGGTGACAGAGCCACAATCTGTCCGATCGACGTGTTCTTACCATCAAAGACAATGTGTGGATCAACGCTGGTGCGTAACATACCGGTAGAGATGGTGAAGGTGTACGTGATGCCGGAGGTGTCACAACTGATGAATCGATTCTTTTCACTCAGGAAGCGGAGGTGTGAGACGGGGAAGGTGTGTTTCTTGATCAATTTGATCTCCTTCTTGTTCTGTACGGAAGGTGAGATGTCGGTGAAATTTTGAGTTACGTACCAAGACGTCCCACACGAGGACGTAGCCGTTCTCGTATGCGGCGATGAGAGTGTGAGAGTTTTGATGATGAGCTGAATCAACTGCGGTGACGGGGCCGTAATCACTGTTTTTGATCGTTTCTTTTAGATTTTCGTTATGACCAAAGATCAAGATGCAACTGTGTGATGTTCCAACGATGATGTCGCGGTCCACCTGAGAGTGAGTGAGACACTTCCGCATGCGAAGAGGTGATGTGTCACCGATAGACAGGTGGGTATGCCGACGCGATTGTGTTGATTCTTCTCGCGATTGAGGACATCCGATATCTGTGTGAGAGTGCGAAAGTCTAATACGCTGGCACTAACGGATGACTTCTTCTTGTCTTGCTTTGGGTGATGTCAACGAGATGGAAGATACCTGGTGCGAAGTGGAATCTCACCCGTTCACCAGTCATCGATTCATCGAAATAACGACCGACTTGATCTTGCGCAGAAGTATTCATCTATGATCGGTCGATATGATAATAGAATGGAAGAGATGATTTCGATCGATGTACGCTTCACCTCTTCATTCTGTTCGATTTCCGTTTCTAATTGTTGAATCTCCAACAGATCTCTCTGCAATGCATTGTTCAGTTGAACTTTCCTCTTCATAGCCCGCAAGTTTGGACTGAAAGTAGGGGAGATCAGGTGACCGGGTGACGCGTCGAGAGAAGAGAACATGGATGGGCTCTCTTGTATGGTCCTCGCATCGGAAGGGCTGAATGCAGTATTCCCTAACTCAGCCAGGAACTCGTCATCAGAGAAATCATCCTCTTCCTTCAGGATGTCCTCTAATGTCGGTTCATCCATGATGATGAGCAATCGTCAAATTTCGGTATTCAACACAGACGGAATGAATTTATTTCGTTTTATTCTTCTCCCTGCATTCTCAGCGGCTGCACAGCTCTGGCTCCTGCGGCTCGCAGGAAGGTTCCACTGGAAACATCCTCCTCTGATTGTCCTGCGACTCACGGGCTGTTGGTCCCACGCTTGACAGAGTCAGAAATTTCAGGAACTACTTTAGAGGTGAGGTCCTATAGAACTAGACTTCACTCGGTGAGCCAACACGATCACTCGTACCTCTTAATCCTCTGTGTTGTGCTGAGCAACTGAAAGCGCATTCTTTTGGTTGAGAAGGGGGTTGCTGTCAGCAGTTGTCACATCGAGGACACTTTCTGTCGAGCACAGCATCATCCAGACCTCTTCCTTTTCCAGTGCCCTCCAAGGTAGACAGAGGGTACTCTCTTTAGAAGATGTCAGAGGACAAGAATGCGGAAGACCTTCCATTAGGATGGGAGGTCTGTGAATCGGGTGACGGCAGTATCTTCTATTATAACAGAGCTCTGGAGGTCAGATTCCTCGTTATTCTTCTAAAACTCACGTAGCTCTCGATAGGTGTCTACTTCTGAACGTCCAGGAAGAACGCATGTGGAGAGATTTGTGACTGCTAAACCATCTACGCTAAGAGGCAATGGCACAGAGCCGTCTAATAGTAATGCAAACAGTGACGAGGAGGAATCAGATGAAGATTTTGACGATAGTGAGCTCGATAGAGGGACCGAAGAGTATTGAATGTCTTCAGATTTATCGAGATCTTCAGAGGATGTTCGACACGGAAGAGGGATGGTGAGTCGGTGTCCATTTGACGTCTCGATGGACTCAGCATTTTGTCTAGTTTGGTAGTCCATCGGAACGTCCACACTTTGCTTCAGAACCGAGCTCTCCGAAGGGAGATCTTCTCAGACGTAGACTCATTCTCAGCCAAGCGAGGTGATGTCAAATCATTCGTCAGCCCTCACTCATTTCCTCCAGAACTGCATCCACGAAAGATGTAAACGGTAAAGAGGATGTTCCTGAGAGAGGCATGGTTGGATCTGGCAGTCAGTCCATGCCGAACTCACCCGAGATGGTAGATAAGAAGAAACAGAGGTCGAAAAGCTCTCTCACAAAGTTATTGTTCAAGAAAAAAGACAAATCAGATGCATTAGAGAGGGGTCTGGGTGCGGATGATGTCGCGTATGATGAAAACATTTTATTCATCAGACACAGAGGACTTAGATTGGGAGAAGGACCGACTCAACGAAGCAGAAGAGTGGATCAAGAGCGAAGAGGCGGCCAACCGAGAGAAGAAGTGGGACGCCGTGAGTCTGTCCATCATCTCGGTGGCTGATCTCGCATCAGCCACCGAAACCAGAAGAAATCGATGCCAAGTCCCTCACGGTGTTAGACATCGGTTGCCTGACTTACGGCTTCAATCCAGAATATGGTAAAGGACATAAGACAGAAGAGTCCAACTTGGCCTTGGAAGAGAAATCAAAACACACGAATTACTTTCAAACCATGTTCTCTTCCGCAGGTACGGACGCTCGTATATCCATTCTATTCTGAAACATCATGATGCATCACGTGGATCATGTGATGATGATACGATGATGACGATGACACGTCTTAGAACATCACAATTTCGTCGGTGATGATGATATCCTCGGTCCCATCGTTGTATCCATACAATCCAACACCGCTCTACCTCCAGACCAAAAGAACTACAACGTCATCGTTCGAACCAAGAAGGTGATGTCGAGTCGAAATTCCACGGAAAACTCACCGAAACAGGGCGACGAACGTCTCGTTGTCCCAAGGCTTCCCACGCTGGACAGCCCTGAGGCCTGCATTAAATATCTCAGAAACAACACCAACTCACTGCAGACTGTTCGATTCAGTCGGGTTGTAGAACCGAAGGCCCATCAAGATCTCGTTAACAGCCTCCTCAGCTACGAAAAACAACTCATACAGAAGAATTACAAGTTCGGAGTGTTGTACGTCAGAGATGGACAGAAGGAAGAGAACGAATATTTCAACAACGGTGGGATATCGTTGTAGATGGAAAACTCACGGAAAAACAGTCGAATATTCGGAGGGATTTCGAGAATTCCTGAAGGTCATCGCGGATGAGATTCCACTGAAAGGCTTCACCGGTTTCGCTGGTGGATTAGACTGCAGGAGTGAGTCACATGATATAGGATGGTTCGATTTTAATTCATTTTATTTCATATCCATCGTTACGGGGATAAGCTGACGCGACGGTACAGACAGTGAGTGAAATTTCGTCGAAAATTTGGCGAAAATTGACGGAAAATTCAGATTCGACTGGGCTGACATCATTTCACACGACGTTCGAAAACATCCAAGTCATGTGAGATCTATCCATGACATCTCATACGATATCATGACGTAAACCAGGCTACACGTATCTACCCTCCTTCCTTATTTTCCAAAGGACCTGCAACAGGTGATATCTGAGAGAAATTTCGCGTGAAAGTGGAAGAAGATGTGAACGGATAGCACAGGTGGAGAGGAAGAGACATCTGGGTAACGATGTAGTCATGATCATCTACAAAGAAGGTCCTTCCGTTGCATTCGACCCTCGTGTGGTGGCGTCTCAATTCAATCGTGAGATCTCTCCGCAATCATCATCATCATCATCATCCATCATCATCATCATCATCATCCATCACCATCATCATCTTTCATCTCTTCGTCATCCTTCATCTCATCATCATCTTTCACATTTTACGAAACGTTCGATCATTATCTTCAATATGATATTCCACATCATGACCTCAAACGATGTTGAACGTATCACATAGACGTCTTCGCCGTGGTACAACCAGAGGGCGACAAGCTGCGAGTCTGCCTGGCCAACAAATTCGGTGTGAAGCCGTACACACCGAATCTACCCGAACCTTGTCTATTCGAGAAGAATTCTTATCTCAAGAGATTTTTATTAACGAAACGTGAGAAGATGGAATGGAACACGAGAGGTTAACGATAGACAGTCATCAACGGAGAGAGAGCCGCAATGTATGCCCCAGACTTCCGCGGGACTCTGGCTAGGACAAGAGAGGTGACCTTATTCGATGATAGGAGAGAAGATTGAAGATGAGATAGGTGCTGCTGAGAAGTATGGTGGAGAAACACAACGTGCCGGAGCAGAGGAGTGGGCTGCGAAGGCTGTCCGATGCGTTCAAGACGCAACACGTTCTTAACTCGGGAAGGAAGAAGAGCATCAGCAGTAGTGGAAACCGTTTGACTCTCTCTGAGGGTCCATAGACTCTTTGCACTCTCTCTTCTTTTATTTCGATTGTTGTAGTTTGGCCATGATCTTCGACTGTAAGACCTCGATCTCCTGATCGGGTCAGACGTGATGATGGTGGATGTTCACCTGATAGATGCCTCTCGATGGTTGTGTCCTATCAGATGCCGTGGGTTCTCTCCTTTTCAATCCGTTCGTCTCGATCTGAAGACATGTCATCATCGTGCATCTGAAGCGTGATGATCACCTCGATCATGCCGTTTCCATTTGAATGAGATGGGATAGGTCTCTTGTTTCCGTCTCTGCTGTCCAAGAGGACTCCCTCTTTACTCTCTCTCAGGTCTTTGAACAGACTCTCTATCTCTTCTCTCGTCTCTCTGTCTCTCGCCTCTCGATTCTCACGAAACTCCTTCATCTCTCGTGGTAGTTGGTCCTTCGGCATCACATCGCGGACAGAAGATGAAGATGATCGAAGGGATCCGATGTCTCTGATGAAGTCTTCAGTCCTCCTTTGTTCCCTCTCGTTCATCAGTTTGACTTCGTGTGCCAATTGTCCGACCTACATGAGTCAGTGTCATGTCGTGTGATGTGTTGCACCATTTCATCCTTATCCTCCAGCGTTTGGATGTATTCTCTTGCGTTTGTTCTGGTCTCATCTAAATGTCGTCTCGTTTCCATCAGTGACTGTTCCGCCTTCATCAGTCTCTCCTTGATCTTGCCGTTCTCCCTCTCTTTGCTCTCCATCAACATCTTATGTCTCTCTTCTGAACCAGACATCAGCTCTCTGAGGCGTAAGGTTTCGTCGTGTGTCGTTTGAGCTTTCATCTGTTGCTCGTTGTTCTTTCTCTCGTACTCATCGATGATCTTCTGCTTCTCTGTATGATCACGATCAGAATCATTTCAGAAGACAATAGACTCTTATCGATAGATTATAAAGAGAATGAAAAATATGCAAGATCCATATGGATAAATCACCTCTGGCGTCGATTTGGATTGATTGAATGAGTGATTGTTGTTTCTGCAGCTCCGAATGATAATTTCTCCTCGTTGCGGCCAGGTGATCCTCTTTCTCTCTCATGAGCTTCTCTGTTCTCTCGGATGATTGCTCCATCAGTTTCTGAAGTTCCATCTGATGTCTCTCTTTCTCTCTCCTCTTCTCCTCTCTTCTCTCATCTAAGATCTCAGCTAGCCTCATCTATCACAACGTCAGATCAAGTCGTGGTGATGCGATGTTGTGATGATCTCATGTGTTGTCTTGTATCGATGGAGGACAGATCACCAATTCTTCCGTCTTTTCTTCCAGATTTCTCTTCAGATCTTCATTCTTTCTCTTGTATGAATTGTTGTGACGATCCAATTTGTGTCTATCTTCCCTCTCCTTATCTAACTCTTCCTTCATTTCATTCAGCTCGCTCGTCGTCATCAGCACACCTCTAATTGTGACACGTGCGATAGTGTTCTACAAGATGTGAGAGTCTGTCTCCAGCGAGTGAAATAATATCGCGTTTCTTCCTTTGTTCTCCTTCGAGTGAGAAGTTGTCCGATCTGATGAGGTCAGATGACGCTGGTAATGATTCCATGGTGATCACCCTATCCACGTTCTCTCTCTTCTTCTCGCTCGACATCCTTTCTTCCAATTTTCTATTCTTCTCGCGGTTCGATTCTGCCATCTTGGCTACCTTTGGTTCATCAGCATCACGACGTGGATGACGAGCCTTACCTCCTCTTTCTCTCGCTGAGCTTTCATCTCCTCTTCTCTCGCTCTGATGTCCTCTTTCAGCCTCTCTATCTCCATTCTCTTCCCTTCTTCTTCTCTCTGATGCAACGAATCGTCACACGTCTGAGTCACCATCAAAACCCCCCACTTGTCACTATCATCATCACCTTCTTCCACCTCTTGAACGCTCTTCTCTTCGTATTGTCCACGTCTCTTCTCTGGGCTAATTCGTAGTCTCTCGCAGCCATTCTCTTATATTCCACCTTCTCCATCCACGTCTGCATGTGTTCTTTCAATTTCCTCTTCTTCTCGGCCTGACTGTACTTGTACCAAGTCAACATGATCTTTCTCATGATGCGATCTCTTCTCCTCTTTCTCATCTGTTTTCGTTACAACTTTTCATCACCGTCCATGTCATGGTGATCATCATCGATCATCACCTCGTATTCATTGTCCCATCGATCGTTCTTTTGTTGCACGATCGCCTCCCGCCACTCCATCAAGCACTTCCTCATCCTCCTACCATTCGTCTTCTCCTGCAACCGAGAGGCGATGACCTCGAGCCTGTTCTTCTGCCTCCACTTGTCCCTCTCCTCCATCTTTCGAGGCGGTTCTGATCCTTCAAATTTCCCTCGGCTCTTCTCTACGGCTGACGTCGTATTGACTGATGAGATGTAAGAGGAGAAACATCAGTCATCTGATGTGTTGTAGATGACTCACCCAGCTGCCTGCGTGCATCCTCGATTTCGAGTTGGAGTGAGTGATTCTCGTCGATCAATTTGTCGTAATAGTCTGACATCTTCTCTTCGTAATCTCTCATCTTCGTTCGAACCGCATCGATCTCCGATAGTTGTTCCTTATTTTCCTCCAATTGCATTTTACACTCGATCAACTGTGATAACGTCAGATATGATTCATCCTCTTCACATCTGATGTCTTCACTTCATTCTCTTTCTTGGCTAACATCTTCTTCATCTCTTCTAATTTCAGTCTAGTCCTCTCTAATTCGAGGGTCACTTGACCACTCTCTAAGACCTCTACGGTATCCTTCGACTTGATCTCGCTCATCTGCTTCTTCAAGAATTCGATCTGACTCTTTGCATCGTTCAATTCTCTCAGCTGCATTTGAATCAGAAACCAATCGCAGCCATTTGTGTGAATTTGAATTGACCTTTTCTTCTGTGTTCTTGATCTTCTCATCCTGAGATCTCTTCTCCTCTTCCGATCGTCTCAAACTGTCTTTTGCCTCTCTCAATTGGTCCTTCAGTGACGATAGCTGATCTTTCAACTCGCTCGTCTGATTCTCCGCCATCTTTCGTCGAGATTTCTGCTCGCTCAGCTTTTTGATGGGAGTCATCGCATCTTGATGTGCCTTTTCGGTCTCTTCCACAGCATCTTCCAATTTTCTCTTCAACTTCTCCACTTGTCGTTGGGATGAAGACAATTCTTCTCTCACATCTTGTATCTGAAAGATGATTACGATCACGATCACAACGAACATGAGATTTGTACCTCTCTGTCTGCCTCTTCCAACTCGTGTCTCAAAGATTCGATCGTTGCTTTGTCCTTCTGATTAGAAGATAATTCCTCTCTCAACACTTGATTCTCTGCGTGTACATCCTCCACATCGGATCTCAGTTTGTCCAGCTCTTCTGAATGTCTCTCTTCCATGTCTCTCAACTTCTTCTCGTTCGTGTTGCCTCTTCTGGAGTTCTGTGATTATATCAGGCGAATCATCGTGAGAAGCAAGAGTGTTCGTTGTCTTACCTCTGATTCCAAACGTTTGATCTTATCCAGCAGTTGTCGTTTCTCTTCGTTAAATTGATCGTGGATCTGCAGTATCTCGCTCTCCGCCTTGTTCGCATTCTCCTCGTTCTGTCTCTGAAACAATTCCAAGTGCTCTTGCAGCTGCCGATTCTGTTGACTCTTCTCTTCTAGTTCTCTCTCCAGCAGCTGGACCTGTGACAAGTCACGATTCCGTCACAACGTGATCGATTGTTCAAAAATGAGATCATTATTCTTACCTGTTCTTCTATATCATCCATCATAAGCTTCCTCCCCAGTGGTGGTGTTCTCGATCTTCCACTCATACTCTTCGGAGAGTGTGTGTCACCCTGGTGACTCAGACTGCTCTTCATCCTATTCATCTCTTCCGTACGTCCCGTCGTATCAATACCTCTCCTGTGTTGACTGGGAGTTAGTCAGAGATGTCATGGAGATTTCGACTTACGTCTTCACCGGTGAGTGGATCATCCGGATCTGGTCTTGCAGCTGATGGATGCGTTTCTCACGATCTGAAATCTGCGAAGAATTTGCGCCGACACTGTGCAGTAGATCTTTGATGTTTCGAGTGAAATCTCGGATCAGTTTTTCCCTCTCTATCCTCTGCCCCTACGTATGCATCATTCACAACATCGTCACCTCTATATCAAATCGTCACCTCTTGTTCTCGGTCTGCATCTCGAGTGTCTTCTTCTGCATTCCTTCTTATGGTTTCAACCTCGTGCAAGAGAGTGGCTATGGCATCTTGTTGCAATAGAATCACTTCCGAGAAGGCAGCGTCCCACGCTTCTATGGATCTGTTCATTCATCAGTGACGAAACGGAAGACTACACGTGAGATATCACCCCGGTGTCCTGGATGCTCGATTTCCCTGTATGAAATCAAATGATGAATCGTCAAATGAAAGAGAGATGATGGAGATGTGATGAAGAAGACGAGACCACAGATCCAACTCACGGTCAACGAACGAGAGCTCATGCGATTGTCATGTGCCATACGTATTCTCTTCTTGATATCATCCATGATGACCTTCTTTTCACTCTGTGCTGTTGTTAAGAAAGACGACCTCATACAATTCGGATCAGGAAAGGATATCTGAGACGCCCTCTTCAGAGACCATACTCTTGATGTACTCCTTCACGTCCGTCAGTGCGGTATACTTCCAATCCTCTCTCATGCTGGCTTCCATTTCAGATAACCTGAAGCTATCTTCATCTCCATCCAATTCTCCGTCGCGTCCTCTGTGGTTAGAATTGCGATACAGTTCGAATCGTTCGACACCCTGTGTTACTTGACCACACGGCGTGATGTCGCCTCACCTTCTGCAGTTTTTGTATGAGGCATTCGTTGTTATACATTAGGTTCAACAGTGTCTCTTCTTTCTTAACGATGGCCTCGGCCGTCTTCTTTTCTGAGGCAGTGACGTCCTGATCAGCACCGTGAGCCCTGGCTGCTGTGATGCGAGAGCTTACCTTGTTGTCCAGCAGTTTTAATTTGGGAAAGAGAACGAGGGCGTGGCTGCGGTAATTGGTGTCCATCGTAATGGGATTACCTTCTAGATTGAGAGCTACGATGTGATGACAGTGATCTCTGAGTCTTTCGAGTTGTTCGACATCTGGAATCTGAGTCGGTCAATATTACGCAACGTCTGGAATGGCATCACCTGATTATGAGCCAGAGATAGCACTTTGAGTTTAGGAAATTGAATTAATCCTCCCAGATCTTTAATGTCGTTGCCACTGAGAAATAGAGTCGTGATCTGAGAGTGAGACTGCCCTACATCATCGATCTAGACAGCCGATCAGGATAGAAGGTGGAATCTCTGATCTCACATCTGTGATCCCTTTCTCGGCGAGGTTGATCTTCTGATATTCGACCAGATTAGGATGTTGCCTGACAGCCGCACTGAATGGATGGACGACGACCTTGGGTTTAATAGAAGCATTCATCTTCATCTGTGTCTTAGAAGGTAGTGATCGAGTAGAAGCTAAGAGGGGAGGTGGTATGACGGAGCTGCTGTTCAGCCCAGTCAGTTTCTTCTGCAGATTCTCTCTGGCCTTCTTCGCTTTCAAGCTGTGGAGAGGATGTATGCTGTAACTAGAAGATGATTCCTGATATCGTCAATCGATATCATCCACGTTGCATCTCACTTTGGAGGGTGATGACGTTCGTTTGGTGAGGAAGCTGGAATACGCTCCTTTCATGCCGGAATCTTCGTCCAGGCTCATGATTGCCGCATCTGATGTCTGCCGTTAATGTCTCAATTATTACCATTCCCGCCATCACATAGATCGTTGTAGAAGAGGTAATCAAACGGCAAGTGCTTCTATAGGAGTGGTCACACGTTGAGATCATCGCGGTCAATAGGCTCCAGTATCTTAGTTGTGACGTGATGAGAGGAGTTCAGAACAGAGGAGAGCACAATGACACTCTCGTCTCTTCGATCACAGATGTACATCAAATCCATTAATCTTATGTTTATTCTTTCAACATCATCTTCAGCTCTCTTGTTTCGACGCTGCATTCGTATATGGTAACTCCCACGACGCACAGTTCTTCATGTAGATCTGCAGTTTAGGTGCTCCAATCTTCTCCAAGAAGGACTGATCGTCAAATGTGCCGATCTTCAAGATGCGATTCGGGCCCATTGCCTCAGCATCAACATGGACAACGGTACCACAAGTCTCACAGCTGACGTACGTGAGGTTCTTTCCAGAATCTCCCTTTCTAGACCAGCTACGTGTGCCCGAAGACGATGTGACTTTGATGGAATCGGCGGGGACGATCCAATTGAGAGAGTTCATGCCGCCAGATGCTTTACGACATGGGATGCAATGACATGAGACCTGTGAAAGGTCAGAGCTGTGAAGATCTCTGAAGACTGAGCGAACATCACGTGAACTCACATAAGCGACGGGCTCAGCTGGAAAAGAGAATTTGTAATCTCCACAGAGGCAGCTACCGGTAGACATGATGATGTTTCTGTTCTGTCTATACGCGGTTCTAATGTGACGTCACCCGTGCGTTTTTCAAGAGCTCAAATCTACACCTCTGTGGATCATTAGGATATCCGCAAGCGAGCCACGATGAACACACTATCGGTTCTATTGGTTCGAGCGCATCGTGTGACGACGGATGCATCCGTCACGAATATAGAACATAACCATAGCAATTAAACAAGTGAAAGTATTATGTGATACACCATTGTATTACGTGAGAATCAGTGATCCAACAGTGATGGCCTGTCCTGAGAATCTGATGTAATGCATAATGCAGGGACAAAGGCTTACGTCATGTACCACACATCATTACGTAATAACCGCTCAGCCGGAGCTCCACGCGGCGTGAGAACGTAACACTCTTACATGATCGTTGTCCACTGTCCGGATGATGTAATACGTTCCCGTCTCGAACGTGAGCCGATGGAAGTCAGCTCACGTCAGCATCTCACCCCAGCATCAGCTTTGTCACTCTCTCACTTTCAATCGAACATGACTCAATCAACAACCTACCAGAGATACTCTTCTGCCTACGTCCAGCTATCTGGGCCCGGTGACGCCAGACCCACTGCGATGCAACTTTTAGAGGATGAGGGGAAGAGTGAAGAATGGAAGGAGAGGGTGATACTGATCACTGGCTGTGCGGCCGCATCGGGCATCGGACTGGAAACGGCCAAGACATTCTATCGTGCGGGAGCTCACGTCTATGTGACATCGAGAACGGAAGAGAAGGCGAGAGAGGTGAGACGGATGCCGATGGAAGGACAATGGCTGAGATGATGCAGGTGGTGGAGACAATCCAGAGAGGCGAAGGTGACGGGAAGGTTACTCCTTTCACCATGGAGTTGGACTCTCTATCATCCGTCAGACAGTGCGCCAACGACTTTTTGAAACAAGAGAAACAGCTACACGTTCTCATCCTCAATGCTGGTGTTCATCTCTCCA
The DNA here is from genome assembly GCA_003024175.1 of Planoprotostelium fungivorum. Classification (NCBI taxonomy): domain Eukaryota; phylum Evosea; class Variosea; order Cavosteliida; family Cavosteliaceae; genus Planoprotostelium; species Planoprotostelium fungivorum. Next base: position 105,563 of record MDYQ01000040.1, on the reverse strand, counting down.
TCATCTGTTGTCGCTCACACGTGACCAGGTGTGATGGCCACTCCAAAGGGCACCACCAGAGACGGATTCGAGACACAGATCGGAACCAATCACGTCGGACACCACTTACTCTTCCGCCTCTTAACCGAAGCTCTCCTCTCGGCTTCCACTCCATCCTTCCTCTCACGAGTCGTCTGCGTTGCCTCCACTGGACATCGCTTATCACCCGCATCACCCTCCGATCTCGAATGGACATTATCAGATCCATATCACTCGTGGCTCTCTTACGGCAAGTCCAAGACGGCCAACATCTACCTGGCCACAGAGATCCACAGGAGACATCACGATCGTCTGCTGGCCGTTGCCATTCACCCCGGGCTCATCACAACACCCCTGTCAAGACATCTAGACGAAGAGGCTTCGAAGGGCTTTCCTCTCTCCGATTTCTTGAACACACAGCAGGGTGCGGCCATGAGCTTCTGGGCGGGATACAGTAAAGAGGTGGAGAAGATGGGAGGCAAGTATCTCGAGGAGTTTGAAGAGAGCGAGTTATTGCCAGAAGGGAGTTCGTTGCCGGTATACAAGAAGGGGAGGGCCGCATGGGCTTACGATGAGAAGGCGGCGAAGGATCTGTGGGAGGCAACTGAGAGGGCCATAGAGAATGTCGCACGATAAATGTTCATCCACAATCTGTTTTTCTGTCAGTGATCATCTGTTGGTGTTGCCTGCAAGGATCGTGAGCGATGACAACTCACAATGAAGACGGTCGTTGTGATGGAGAAGGATGAGAATGCATCGTACGGCCATCTACATCGTTGTAGATGTAGAATCAACTCTGAACACTCTCTTTTATTGAGCTGGGGGATTGGCCTCCTTCTCGGCCTCAATCTCCTTCGTGTACTCCTCTATCTCTGCATCTTCCAAGATTCTCAGCTTGTTGTCTGGAGTCAACAGGGCAATCTCAATGTTATTTCCGCCGGACTCAACCACCTGCATGAGACGTTGAGCATCGATGGAACATGATGATGATGTGATCATCACCTCTAACAGGGCCTTGATAGCGAGTTTGACGGTTCCTCTGTCTGTGGCAACGGCTTCTTCGTTCCAGTTCTTTTCCAAGTATTCTTTGACGATCTTGGAGCCTGTCAACCTGGTGAGTCGATGTCAAGATGGGGGCAAATCATCACCTCTACCGGTGGCGTTGGCCTTCCATGCAGAGTATGTGCCCGATGGATCAGTCTGGTAGAGCTTGGGGGTGCCATCCAGATCGAAACCGATGATGAGAGTTGAAATACCAAAGGGTCTCATACCACCACTCTGTGTGTATTTCTATCGTGATGGGTGAATCATTTGTCGTCGAGGAGGATGGACGAAAATGAGATCGATGGACGAACCTGTTGGAGACCGGCGATGTATCTTGTCATGTATTCTACGGTTGGTGCATCATCTAGATTGAGACGGTAGCTCTGTGCTTCTATTCTGGCCTTGTTGATCAAGACTCTGGCATCTATTTCACGATTAATCTTGAACATCTCTGAGAGATTCGGCGGAGGACATCATGTGATATCAGATGATGCATACCAGCTGTGAGACCGGCGAAAGCGAGAACAATGTTCTCGTCGATACGAAGGATCTTTCTGACTGTTCGGGGGTCTTGCAGTTTGAGCGTTGATTTCTTCTCGATTCCCAAGACCAATGCATTTTTACCTCTGACGCCCAACTGAAAACGTTGAGTCAGTAGACGACTCACTGGACAGACTCACAGCGGTGACTCCCTTCTTTACGGCTTCCAGCGCATATTCGACTTGGAAGAGATGTCCATCAGGTGAGAAGACTGTGATAGCACGATCGTATTTGGCCATCTTGACTTATGAAATAGTTGTGTGTAGGTGTCTCTATTGAATTACGATGAAGACGTCACACTCGAGATGTGTGAATTTGGTGATGAGGAATGGTGACGTCGAATGACCTGGCATTATTTCGCATTCGCAAATTTTGGATTCCATCCGACGAACAAAGAGTTTGTTGTCCAGCCCTTCACTCGACTTTGTTATCTCTCCTAAGCACCAGCCGTTCAGCACTTTAGACATCGTGTGAGGATCACATTGATGCGTCCTCATGTGATGTTGTCGTGAGGTACAACTTGGACAATTTCTTTCCTCTTTTTTTTCTTCTGTATGAGAATGTCTGCTATGATAAGCGAATGGTGTACAGCGGCTCATGATGACGGTGCAGCTGGCCTCCAAAAAAGCTGAAAAATGGGAATAACGTGGCATCTACAAACCAACAGATCGTCCGCGTGCGTCGTCATTCGTGCACGATCGGCTTCAAAACAACCAAATGGTGGGCGAATCTCTTCTTCATCCATACCTAAAGACTCTAACCACACGTCAGACTAGTTCAATTATTTCAACCATAGATTCCCAACATGAGGACATGATTGTGAGTTTCTCTTCCTCGATGGAGTGCGTAAGTCATCTGAACCTTTATTTCTAGCACGATGTTCAATTAGATTACTATTCCAAGAGGCTGGCCACCTGTTCATCGGACAGAACCATCAAGATCTTCGAGGTTTCAGACGGAGGTGCCAATGTACCGTTATCCGAGATCAAAGGGTGAGTCTCTTCCCGTGAAAGGAAATGACATCCATATCATAAAACTTGTCCTCAAACTGATGCCTTCAACAGACACGAAGGACCCGTCTGGCAGGTGATTCTCTCGTGAATGATTTCCTTCTCCCTCGATCTGTGTTGTTTCGTATGAAAAGTCCATTCGGCATCATCAACTCCCGCAGGTGTCTTGGGCTCACCCCAAATTCGGCAGCATCATCGCCTCTTGCTCTTACGACAGAAAGGTCATCGTATGGAAGGAGAACCAGCCCAATCAATGGGCCAAGTTCTACGAGTACGACAGACACGAATCTTCCGGTAATGCATCCCATCCTCTTCTCATCTATCCCCTCTCATCACGTTCCACATCATCATCACCATCTCATCTCACATCGATGATCAGTCAACTCCATCTCCTGGGCTCCTCACGAATTCGGACTCATTCTCGCCGCCGGTTCATCTGACGGAAAGATCTCCGTGCACACCTGGAAGCGTGAGTCCCAATTCTATTTTCCCGCCAAATCCTCACCCCACCCAGCCGAAGAGCAGACGTGGGACGTAGCCGTACAGAACGCCCACACCATCGGAGTCAACGCAGTATCGTGGGCCCCCGCCGTTCCAGCTGGAGCCCTTGTGGGAAGCAGTCCCGCGTTGGCTCCCAAACGATTCGTCTCTGGCGGCTGCGACAATCTCGTCAAGATCTGGAAATTAGAGGTGATGATCTCATGTGACCTCATCTGACGTCATGCAGTCCGATAACACTTGGAGGACAGAAGAGAAGTTGGAGCACCACACCGCCTGGGTCAGAGACGTCGCCTGGGCCCCCTCTATCGGCCTCCCCAGCTCCAACATCGCCTCATGCTCTCAAGATGGCACCGTCGTCATCTGGTCCCAGAGCAACACGAACGCACAGTGGACGAAGAAAGTCTTACCAGGTGCATCCAATGTTGTCAGTTGGAGAGTGAGCTGGTCGGTCACGGGCAACATCTTGGCCATCTCTGGAGATGACAACAAGGTGGGAAAAAAAGAGAGGGGTGTGGGGATTGAAAGGTGGCAGGTGACCCTGTGGAAAGAGGGGCTGGACGCCGACAATGACTGGAAGTGCATCGAAGGACTCGATGCCGCCGACGCTGCCAACTAATAAATCGATCACCTTTGTTGCATCGTCTTCTTTTGGACACATGGAGTCGTGTCGAACGATGAAGAGGAGCCTCCCCCTCTGATGTCGCCACCATGTTGCCATCGGAGGTGCATGTTCGGAAGTCTACGAAGATGACCAGGGAAGTTTCCGTCACGTGATGACGTTATTCCTATCCCCCCGATGTTGAAGGTCATTTCATTTTACAGACCACTCGCAGTAGAGAACAGGGGCTTCTACCGAACACATAACCTCTTTAGAACCTCACGTGAGTTGAACATGAGGAGTTATTTCTGTTTGTTTAGTGTGGATCGATCAGGAACATTATATGACCTCTCTGAGAGTCATCGAGAGGAGATTGAGAACGCAGGCTGATATAATATCTAAAGGTCTATATTCCAACATGTCCGAACAAAAGTTTGACTTCGATTACCTCGTCATCGGTGGAGGCAGCGGTGAGATTGATCAAAATATCATCTTTGGAGGTCTCACATGTTCAGGTGGTATCGCTTCTTCAAGACGTGCCGCTTCCTATGGAGCTAAAGTCGCCATCGTGGAGAGAACCGTCATTGGAGGTACCTGCGTCAACCTCGGTTGTGTCCCCAAGAAGATCATGTTTAACGCCGCCCACCATGCCGATAGTCTACAGGTGCTTTTCCATCGAATCAGATTCGACCGATATCACATGATCCAAAACACGTGGCTGATGCAACGAACAGGATCTCGCCGAGTATGGATTCCAAGGAGTCAACACATCTGGCTGGACCTTCGATTGGAAGACCATCCGCCACAAGAGAGACGCATACATCGAGCGCCTCCACGGCATCTACAACTCTAACCTCAGCAAAGACAAGATCACCACTCTCGTATGTTCATATCATCTCACAACCATGTCCATATCTGATGTGACATCAGCACGGTGTCGGCAAGATCGTCGATCATCACAAGGTAGAAGTGAACGGAGAGATTCACACTGCCAAGCACATCCTCGTAGCTGTCGGTGGTGAACCAACCGTCCCGACCGATGTTCCAGGTCATCAATACGGCATCACCTCCGATGACTTTTTCAAACTCGACGTGCAGCCCAAGAAGGGTGAGGCTCTCACCTCTTCACCTTCTACGTCGCATGATGATAATGATGGATCTGACATCATGCAGTTGTCGTGGTGGGAGCAGGATACATCGCCGTGGAATTGGCGGGAATCTTCAATTCCCTGGGAAGCGAGACCCACTTGGTCATCCGACAGGAGAAATTTCTGAGAACGTTCGACGAGATGATATCGGACACACTGGCTGAAGAGATGAAACAGCACGGACCCAACGTCATCCAGAAGGCGAACGTGAAAGAGGTGACCTCTCCTTCTCATGCAACCCTTTGCGATGTGATCGTGATGATGGTTGTCCACGATGATGATCCTGATGTTCATGATCGTGATGTGATCATCACGATCATGTCATGAATGAATACTCTTTCTATTTCATCTTCCCTCTTTCTTTGCAAAAACATCCGATGAACATACAACACTCGATCATGATCTGATGATGAACAGATCAAGAAGAACGGAGAGAAGAAGACCGTCGTATTGGACACCGGTGCCGTCTTAGAGGACGTCGATCAAGTTCTCTGGGCCATCGGCAGAAACCCTAAATCCGATTTCGGTGCACCCTCCGTCAATATCGACAGACACGACAACGGTTACATCAAGGTGATGACATCATCATCATCTCCATCATCATCGTCATGTCACTCACACAAGACGATCGTGATCGAGATCACGATGATCGTCACGATGATGTTGGCTGACTCGATGACAGGTAGACAAGTACCAGAACACAAACGTTCCCTTCTTCTACGCCTTAGGTGACGTCTGCGGCCGAGCCCAACTGACCCCCGTCGCCATCGCCGCCGGAAGAAAACGTGATTTTATTTCATTTTATTCTCCTGACCCCCACAGTCTCCGACCGTTTATTTGGCGGGAAAACCGACGCACACCTCGACTACGACAACATCCCCTCCGTCGTCTTCTCTCACCCACCCACCGGCACCACCGGCATCAGCGAGAAAGAGGCCAAAGAGAAGTACGGTGAAGACAACGTCAAGGTGGAGACTCCGTCCACAAAGAGGCTGACGTCATCAGATCTACAAATCGACCTTCACCAACATGTACCACGCTATGACCACGAGAAAATCGAAGACGGCAATGAAGTTGGTGACGGTCGGGAAGGAGGAGAAGGTGGTCGGCATCCACATCGTTGGGCTCGGAGCGGATGAGATGATCCAAGGTTTCAGCGTGGCAGTCAAGATGGGAGCTACGAAGAGTGATTTAGACTCCACGGTGGCCATCCACCCCACGGCCTCCGAGGAGTTGGTCACGATGAGATAAACATCCATGACGAAGAATAAAAGTGGAACGTTGTCGTCTATTCGTTCCACAGTTGAATCGTTCCGTCTTGGCCGCCAGAGGCAATTCTGCCGTCGCTCAGCTCAGTGACAGATAACACGGGGCGGGTGTGACCATAGAGGGTAGACGTGCAAGTGCCGTCGAGGTTCCATATCTTGACCGAACGATCTTCACCACCGGAGGCGATCTGTCCGTTGCTGAGGCCTCTCACGGTCCAGATCGAGCCGGTGTGGCCGGAGAAGCTGCCGACGCAGGCACCGTCTAAAGTCCATATCTTCACCGTTCTATCTGCACTGCCGGAAGCGATGAGACCGTTGCCGAGCTGGGTGACAGACAGCACGGGGCCGGTGTGAGCGAAAAAAGTTGCCGCACAGGTTCCATCGGTCGCCCATATCTTCACCGTACAATCGATGCTACCGGAAGCGAGGTGACCGTTGCTCAAGGCCGCCACGGATACGATTGATCCTTCGTGACCCTTCAAGGTGGCCACGCAATCTCCGTTCAAAGTCCACAACTTGATTGTACCGTCCCAGCTGCCGGAAGCGATGCGACCGTCGATCAGCTGAGTGACAGAGTGGGCTGGTTGCGTGTGGCCGGAGAAAGTGGCCGAGCAGGTTCCATCGGTCGACCATACCTTCACCTTACCATCTCCACTACTAGAGGCCATGCCACCGTTGCTGAGCTGGATGACAGACATGACTGGAGCTGCATGTTGAAAGAGGGTGGCAGTGCAGACACCATCGGGTGTCCATATTTTGATGGTACCGTCTTCGCTACCGGTGGCAATGTGGCCGTCGGTCTGTTGCACGATGGAAGAGACTAAGCCACATCGGGGGGAGAAGGTGGCTGTGCACCTGGCATCGTCTGTCCATATCTTCTCTCTCTCTATGCCAAAGTACTGCAGCTCTCTGGCCACCTTCCGTCCCGTTTCGAAATGGCTCGATCTGAGGTATTCCAACACGAGCGCAAAGTCTCTGCTGTTGCGATCGATAAAGTATCCTGCTGTCGTCAATCGATCTGCTCTCCTTTCACTTCACCTTCTCCCGTTTCTGCTGTCCACCTGCCTGAGGCCAAAACGTTCAGCATGCTATCTTCTCCTCCCTTGCGGAGTGTCTTCTTTGTCGTCACGAACCTTTTTCCTCTCACGTTCAGCTTCACGGTATCGCGTTGTGCTTCGATGTGTTCCTCTACCAGTGTCCTCTTCTTTTTCTCCCTGCTCTCTGTCGGTCTCTCTCATCTCATCACGTTCACCTCTCGATCAGTTCCTCCATAGTCTTCATCTCGCTCTGAACGGCCGCCATTTCGGTTTCTATGTCTTTAGAATCCTTCTTTTTGCTTTGCCTCTGCACGCTGATCTTCTCTCTCTTCCTCTTCTTTGCACTTTCTTCCCTCCTGTCTACTTCTTCTTCTGCATGTGCAGGGTTCAACCAGAAGAACCGAAGTTCTTCCAACTCTTCTTCTGTGATCTCCTTCTCTCCTTCCGTTTGAAGGTAGTCTAACACCTGCTCGAATTTGTCTGCGTCCCTGTCCAAAAACATGTGACCTCCATCTGTCATTACATTCTTCTCATTCCTCTTCTCACCCTCATCGTCTGGTAGCCACTTACCACTGCCCATCATCTCACTCAACAAGGACTCCATCTTCAGCAGCGAGCTCTTTGATGTTTGTATCTTCTGTCCTCCCACGTTGAATTTCAGAAGAGAAGGAAGCGAGGTCAACCTGTCTGATTTCTCTCTCTGCATGGCTTCGTATCTGATATTCCTTGTCACATCTTCTTCGGTAGTTTGCAACTCACCGTTGGTTCATATCGTCCAGGAGGTTGACCTCCACCAAGAAATCTCTATTATACGTCTCAAAGAACCCTCGCCATTCTTTCAGACGGTCGCGGACAGACACAACATCCATCTTTCTTCCCCTTTTGTCGTCTCCACAATGATGTGATCTGATCAGATCAGAAGCTGGTTCTCTTCTGCAGAATCGGAAGATAGGAACCATGGAGACATCAGAGGGAAAGACAACCAACTGAACAACGCAGAAGGAATCTCATCGTACACTTGATACTCTAAGACAGAGATCGTCACATGACACGTCAACTTGTGTCAATCCGACATCACACTAATTCCAACCGATTATTTATACAACTTGGCTTGGATGCTTGTCAGATGAAGTCTCAACTGAGTCTAATGAGCGACGTTCACACGAGATGATGCTCATCTGACACGATGATCATCACACTCACCGAGTTCCTTCAATCCTTCTAGAATGGCCTCGTAACAGAAACGATATTGTTCCTACTTGCCTCAGCATCCTTAAACGAGATGAATCATCCGCTCACCGGTTGTTGTACCATTCCAGCTCTCTGCTGTCTCAGTCTCTTCACCGTGTTGTAGATGTTCGAGTCAAACTGTGCCCCTGATGTCACGTACTTTTTCATTCTCTGAATGTGAACGTGAATCGTGATGAAAGCTCCCGTTCTACCGATACCGGCGCTGTGTATCGTCAATCTACACTGTTGTAGATGGATGTTCACCTGCAGTGGACGAGGATAGGTCCATTGGTTCCACTCTCCGTCACGTGACTTTCCATCGTGTCGATGAGACCTGCTACCACTCAGTGACTGAAACGTGCGAACGCGAATGACCTCGAATGCCCTTGGTGCTCTTTGGTACACCGTGGTCGGGCCAGCCCAGGTATTGATAATGGGTCACAGTCCTCTCTTCATCGGTGATCTGTCTCTCATCAACTCTCATCAACTCTCATCAAGTCTCATCGATGGATGATGTCATGAGAAGTACGTACCGTGTGGGTGAGAAGGTACGTACGAGTGACCGTGGAGGCGTGTTGATCTTCACTTTGGGAGAGCAGTTGGACTCGTAGGTCACCGAATTGGAAGACGTTGTCACCATCTAGCTTCTCAGGGTAATATCTGTGGCATTTGACCTACAAACATGTAAGAGTTGATGGTGTGCATCATGAAACGTGATGGTCGTGGATGAGGATGAAAGGAGTTGAAAGAGAAGAGTGAGAAGATACCCTTCCGTTCTCGTTGATCTTGGTCAACATCACGAGCACGTTGACGTCTTCGTCCCAGATCATCTTCCAAAAGTCGGCAGACGTCTCGGGTAGAGGTCCTTGAGCTGCGATGTAATGATTGTCTTCTCCCTTTTCTCATCAGTCTCACATCATTCGCACCATTTCTTTGAGATGTATGGGTAATGGAGATGTAGAATTTGTTACCTGGATGAAGCTGGCGTTGATGTAATCCGAAACCTCTTCTGAGTCGTTCGATTGAAGTTTGACTCGACTGTGATCGTCTGGAGGTGGATGAGATCAGGTGATGAAATGAGATGCAATCACAGGGTATGACATCTGTGTAACGGTTCTTAGCCAGGTTCTCTTCTCTCAACGCTTCTTCTGTAGTTCCAAGACGAATTGCATTGTCTGTTCTATAAAGCCTTTCGATGTTCTGATAGACATTAGTCATAGGACTTGAATCGTGATGAGATACAAAGAGACCAAGATCACACGAGGCCTATGAACTATTCACCTGGAACTCTCTCTCAGGTGCATCACTGTTCAATTTTCTTCTCAGATCAGAGATCAATTTCATCTCGTTTGAATGGAATTCACGAGATCCTTGCTGATGCGTCCCTTAGAATCACGTCACGTCGAAACAAAATGAAGAAAATGCACGCGATCACCTTCGATGTATCTTCGATGGTGGGATGAAAGTTGATCCCAGCGAGTAAGATGGCGATGGATACGACGAGGACCGAGCAGGTGATACAGTGTCCTTGCATGTTGCCGATTGAGGAATAATGGGCAACAACTGGCTGTTATTCTGATGGATTTAAGCCACGTAGACCGATTAAGATGGGAAGTCAACATGGTTGTGTGGATAATCGGGCCACATCTGACAGCTGCGATCTGTCACGTGATCTCCGTCTACACCGCTCGATGAATGGTATTGACTGTTCGTACAACATTATCTGCTTTGTGGTCTTTTCAAAATGAACGAGAACAGATGGTGCGATCGAGTCTTCAATGATAGTGGCCTTTCAGATGAACCTCACAACCTCTGCTGCATGACGACGACTGACTTCCTAAGAGAAGATACATACAATATGTTCGCGTGTCCATCAACCATTGGAGAGATCTTATCATTCGTGGTGCACCACGGTACGTTGATCACGCAGCGCGACGTCAACTCAGTGCGGCAAACTCTCGACCAGCCAATTTCCCTGAATACCATAGGGGTGAGCTGTACCGGCTACTCCGTGGATGCAAATGCATCGTGAAAGAGGAAAAGGCGTTGGAACTATCCCTTTTCCATATCGTGCCGCATTTATTGTCCAATGTCCGTCTCTTTCGTGTGAAAGCAGGGACCATACTACCACAACCGACTGGATATGTCTTGTCAATCACGTGAGAGGACACTCAACTCTCTCAAATGTGTCTGTGCCCAGATTTTCTCGTGTGAGGAACTCGAATTATGTCAAGAGTCTAGACAGAGGACAATGGAGTGTGATACAACCCCAGTGTTCTGTAAAATTAGAGTGGAGGAGAAACAGAAAGACATGCACTGTACAGTCTTCTTCTGTCTGTTGATATCCTCAATCGTTGTGGCTGACCAGCTATCCGCTCTGAATTCATTCTACGATCAATTGGGAGGTAAACAATGCCTCCATGTTCATAGACTGTGGACTCACGGAATTAGGTGCTAAATGGTACAATCAAACGGGCTGGAAGGGTAGATAATATTCGTTACATCATTTAAATACTTTTATTCACATCAGCCAGGAACGGATGCTTGTAACTTTTACGGAATCACATGCGATGTTGGAGGTGAAGACTCGAATCTCCTCCATAACTTGTTCACGTATTCAATTCGACAGGAAATGTGATCGCCATCAATCTCACTTACAATCACCTCTCTGGAATATTCCCCAGCAACATCTGGGCTGATCTATCATCGTTAGAATATCTCCTTCTACCATGTGATCCTTCATCCTCTTCCGATGTACTGATGTGTTGATCCCTAGACAACTTCATCTCGAGCCAAATTCCGTCCTCTCTGTCCAATTGTACTCATTTAGTTGCCATTGACTTGACTTACAATCTCCTGTATGGCGATGTGAGGCCGATCTCTACACCGATTTGATGATGACATCGACCAGATTGGTAATTTCGGGCTCTTACCAAACCTTAGAACTTTGACGCTCTACCACAACCGATTCTCCTCCATCTCTTCTTCATTCTGTTCTCTCATCAACCTGCAGGTGACATTCGATCTCACCCCGATCCATCTCATCCCATTTAGTCATTAGATTTGGGGACGAATCAGATCAACTCCATCCCATCATGCTTCGGACAGTTGACCAACTTGACTATGCTCTTCCTTGAGAATAATGCGATCAACTCCTCTGTGCCCAGCTCCTTCTCGAACCTCGTTCACCTCCAAGTGAGTTATAGAAGATGACGACGCCATCGCGAGATGATGTGATCATTCTGAATGAAGGATAGTCTCTTAGAATGCGTTCCAACCAGATAGTGGGTCCTTTGACTTTCCTCTGTTCCTTAAAGAATCTGACGGTGAGGATATTTCTCGATATGCGAGTTCACGGTGTACGCAGTCCATCGACATCTCTTACAACAAATTCGATTCTTTTCCCGGTTGCAATTACACTGGTATGGCCTTACAGTTATTCTACGCTGTCTGTGAGTCCTCGTTCGTTCCCTTCGTTTTTTTAACTTCGAGCAGCAGCGGGGACGATGGGTGAGATTCCTATTACCATGGGAGATCTACGATTGGTAGCCTTTCAAGTTTCGAGGAGCAGGTGTGCGATGACATCATCACATCATCTGACATCATCACATCATCTGATGTCATGCAGCGTCAGCGGCAGAGTTCCCAGCGGTATCTTCAATCCTTATCTACAGATACTCGATCTGGCTTACAACTTCTTAGAGGGTGAGACCTTCTCATCCAATAGGTCGCCTCTGATTCCATAGGTCCTCTCTCAGATCGATTGACGTCCTGCACTCGATTGACGTCGATCGATATCTCTTACAATCACTTCACATCCATGCCAAACGATTTCTCTCGTTTCGTCTACCTACAAACTTTCGTGGCGGACTTGAACAGCATCCAATCTCCATTTCCCAACATCACTAACTGTAGGAGGATACAGAAGGTGAAGTGAGCGTTGTAGATGGAAGATTCATCGAAGACAGTTCTCGGCCATCGCCAATCGATTCCATGGAGAGTTACCGCAGAACCTCTCGGCTCTCACTCAGCTCACTAGCTTCAGCATCTGTCAGTACACATCGTCGATCATCTATCGCGAGTTTAACTCTCACACAGTTGCAAATGATGTCGAAGGTATGATACCCTCAGACTTGGGTCTGTTACCATTGGAAACACTCAACTTGGGAGACAACAGACTGACAGGTGACATTCTCATCATCGTTCAATTTGATGACAGAGATTACAGGACAGATCCCTTCTTCCTTCGTCAATCTGACGGAATTAAACACTCTCGTGTTATCCGACAATTCTCTGTCAGGAGATGTGGGTTATTTAAATCCTCCTTCTTCGTTTGATTCGAATTTAATGTTATCTGACGATGGTAGATACCTCCCTGGGTATTTAACCTTCCATCATTGACTTCCCTGGATCTCTCCTTCAATTCTTTCTCTGGTCTAATTCCTTTACCCCCCTCTTTCGTCACACTGGACAGCTTAGACTTGGTGATATCTCGTACACACCTCTCTACCTATCAACTGAAGATGGTTAGTCGAAGAACAAGCTGAGTGGAACGATCAGTCAAGAGTTGAGCGATAGATATGCAGTCAATCAGCTCAATCTGGGTGTGTATTTTCTCGTTCTTCACGGATTGACTCGCATCAGAATACAATCAGCTGAGCGGTACGCTACCATACTTCTACTACGACATGGAACAGCTGAAATTGGGAGGTGAGACGACGTGTACATCAAGTGAAATGACAGATTGTGTCAGGCAATGCATTCTCGGGAGAAATACCTGCATCCATCGGCAATTCTACGCAGCTGACCTTACTCGATCTGAGTGACAATCAGTTCCACGGACAGGTGATCGCTCATCTATCGATAGAGACCTGTCTTTCTGACACGGACGACAGTTACCGGATGTCTTTGACCAATTGCACACCCTCGAAATTTTCATCGTTAGCGGAAACAACTTGAGCGGACCGGTATGACTTCTTGTGACGTCATCATGGATTGATCACATCCAGATACCCTCCTTTGGATGTCTCTACATGACTACACTGAAGATGGATGTCAACTCTTTCAGTGGAACCATTCCATACGTACTGAACTACATGCTGTGTGCGTACGGTACGTGACCATGCATCATCTCACATCTTGATTTCAGTTTTAACCACGGTTGACTTGTCGTGGAATCAATTATCTGGTGATACATCGAATCTATCAGGCCTGTACGGTGTTAAGACACTGATGCTAGGAAACAATTATTTTACCGGAGAAGTTTCTTGGTTACCTAATTGTCAAGATGTCAAACAGGTGATCGTGATATGAGATGATGCGTGATGACGTCATCAGTTGGACTTGTCGAACAATCAGTTCACGGGCGACATCTTCGATGACCAAAGTATTTCACATCTCAATGGAGCATTAGTCTATCTGGATATATCTGGCAATGCATTCACGGGTAAGATACTGTTCCAACTGCCAACCGCTCTTGTCTACTTTGACGCTTCTTACAATCAGTTTGTGGACAGCTATGTGAGTGATCACAGCGATGATGTGTAATGACGCCAACAGTTACCGGGGAAAGCGGTGGCAGGATATGGACAACAGTATCCTACGATGGTGACGTGCAACATCGGGTACAACAAGCTGAGAGGCTATCTGCTGACTCTGTTCACTCGTGACAAGTCAGTCATCTTTGTTTTCATCACATTGACAGCGAGAGCTGACTGTTGCAGCTTTCCGTTCTTGAGTGAGCTAGACCTGTCAGGCAACGAGCTGATAGGACCGATACCACCCACACTGGGTCAGTTGACGCAGCTGACATCGTTATTATTGGAAGGCAATCAGTTATCATCTGAGGTGATTGTTCATCTCACTAGATGTAATATTGTCCTGAGAACGCGTACAGATCCCCAGATCTCTGGGAAATCTCGCGGAATTGATACAGCTCAACTTGGGGTCAAACGGACTGTACACAGATGACCTGTCTTTCCTCTTTCGACTCAATCAGCTTCAGGTGAGAGAAATTGTCGCTCAACTTTGCTCACTCTGCATCAGCTGTTGAACTTGTCCAACAATAAGATCCAGGCCTCTATACCGAATAACATCGATCATCTAGTCAGATTAGAGACCTTCGATGTCTCTCACAACAGGTGACGCTTGATGTCGATAGAAGAATGAGCTGAAGAGAGACAGGATGTACGGACAGATACCTCTATCGATGTACAAGATGAGAGTGCTGACCAAGCTGTATGTCAACGACAACAACATGACTGGACAAGTGTCAGCCTTCTCTGCTGATCTTAGCGAGATCGATCTGAGGTGGGAAGGTATAACAAATGGATGATTGAGATGGAGCAGTTCGAATAGATTCTACGGAGATGCAGCAGTGATAGATGGGCTGGTATCTGTGACATATCTCAACCTCAGCCACAACTCATTCTCAGGTGAAGAAGATCTTTGATGATGACGATGAGAGTGCTGAATGGAGACGACAGGAGCGTTACCAGACATATCGCAGAAGCTCAAGTTACAGACCATCGATGTGTCATACAATCGCATCTCTGGCAGCATCCCTTCTCTGTCTGCTCTGTCCAAGCTAGAGGTGCGCTCTTAGATGTTTATATAGATGCCTGACGTTCAATCAGATGCTACAGATGAGATCAAATGAGCTGAACGGCTCTCTTCCATCACTGTCCAGACTCTCTTCTCTCTCCTTCTTTGACGTCAGCGATAATCGTCTCAGTGATAACATGGGCATCGCGAGCCTCCCGTCATCACTGCAGCAATGCAACATGAGCAGCAACGAGTTCGAATGTCCAGTGACGTATGAATCGATCTCCTCTTGTCAAGCAGAGTGAGTCATCTAGGATAAGAAATGCTACCGATGAGACATCGTCGATGAATTGGTTCACTGACAGATGTGATAGATGTACAACAAGCAAGAACGACAGTGCAGTCATTGTACAGATCAGAGTGGAAGGTCAAGTGTCCACCTTCAATCAGTCTCTCTTCTTGCTGTCGCTGTCAGCCGCATCGAACACATCGCTGAGTCGACTGTCGATTGTGTCTGTCACATCTGGAAGGTGATGCGATGAAAGAATGAAGATGGAAGATTGAACAGCAACTGATGGAAGCAGTGTGATAGCCAACGTGCAGATCAGTGCGGCAGAAGAAGGATCAACAGATGGAACAGCGATGAGAAGAGCAGCGATCATCTCTTCGCTCGTACAACCTGGCGAGCATATAGGAACTTTCGATGTGAGTCTCCTCGTTCTCTTCAATACGTTTCGTCGCAAGACATTTAAGTCGGGTCATTTCGTTTGATAAGAGCACAGGTACTGTCACCCGCTATCATCAATCCTCCTCCCACCTCTGTTCCAGTATGTAGTCCCATCTGACATCTCTGATCACTCATCAGATCGTCAACCCACCGACATCCAATGGAAATAATAACACTGGTCTCATCATCGGAGTGGTAGTGGGTGTGGCCTGTCTCATCATCATCGCTGTCATCGTCGCTGGGTTTGTGTACGCCAGATCACGCAGGACGAAGAGCGTGTGGCAGAACCAGCTGGCAATGTTAGATCTGAAGAGCATCAACTTGGGAGAGGCAAAGAGTTCGATCGTGAGTGCATCTGTTATATAAAAGGAGCGATTGAACAAGTATAGACGCCCTTTTCAGAATTGAAGGACATGAGAGAGATAGGAAGCGGTGAGATGAAGCATGAAAGAGAGGGTGACAGAGAACGGTAGGTGCGTTCGGTATCGTGTACAGAGCAGAGTGGAGGAGTATCGATGTTGCCGTCAAACAGGTATGTATGAGAGCAAGATAGAAAGAGAGATGTAACAGAGAATGCAGATCAGAGCAGAACACGTGACACAAACACAGCTGGCTGACTTTATGGTACACTTCCTTCCATTCTATCTCTCCGATCAAGACGTCTGACCATGCACAGGGAGAAGTGGCGCTGCTACAGAGACTCAGACCTCATCCTGTGAGTTATCCGATCATGTCTTATACAATTGCTGACAGAGAGACAGAACGTAGTGTTATTGTGAGAGAAAGAAGGAGAAGAGAGAGCGAGACTGACAGAGACACAGCATGGCAGTGACGTTTCCGCCTGACCCACTATCTCTGGTGAGATGTGATGGATGCGATGAGACGAGAGCTGACACGTGTACAGATCACGTGAGTGGATGATGCCCTCTTGGCGTTTCATCGCGTAATTGGATATCTTCTGTGACTGATGATGTTGATAGGGAGTATTGCGAGGGTGGATCCATGTTGCGTGAGTTTGTTCTCTTGATATAGAGGGATTGATAAGTGGCAGACTATATGACAAAGAATGACGTATCGATCGAACAGAAGTACAGATGGGTACACGGTATAGGTGCGTCTCATCTACGATCGTCTAGTATCAAAAGAGTGACATCGAATACAGCACTGGGAATGTATCATCTGCATCAAGAGAAGGTCATACACAGAGATGTGAGTGAGGACATATATGGACTATTTGTGATGACAACATCGTAGCTGGCAGCCAGAAACATCTTGTTGTCGAAGTTCTTAGAGGCAAAGGTGGAGACTTTTATTAGCGCGAACCATCATGACGCGTGCGATAGGTCAGTGATTTCGGACTATCGAGAGAGACTCAGACTGTGGATACGGTAACCACCACCCACCATTTTGCATGAACGTTGAATGATGAGACAGGCCGCACAGACGCAAACGAACGTGGGACCACTGAAGTGGATGGCACCTGAGGCCATGAGAGATCGCATCTACTCACAAGCAACTGACGTCTTCTCTTTCGGGTGATTCGCAACATCGTCTGCGTGTAGCTGAGAGGAGACAGAGTGACAGTGTGGGAGATACTGACAGAACAAGACCCATGGACTGATCTCACGCCGTGAGTCGAAACGTTGAGGAAAGGTTGACTGAGAGTGTACAGTATGGAAGCGGCGCTGAAAGTGATCACTGACAAAGAGAGAATGAAGATACCAGACGGCATCAAGTTCTGGATAGACAAGCTCATCAGAGGTGCGTCACTGTCATCATCGCTTGTCATCTTCCAAACGATCTCCGCCTTCAGCAAGAACATCGTCCTTGTCCTGATCATCATTATCCTCTAGATTCTAAAGAACAGACAGACTGCTGGGAAGAAGAGCCATCTCGGCGACCTCTCTTTCCTCAGATCTGCGAGAGAATCGCCAACACGACCAAGGTGGAAGAGTATGAGGCCACTGCAGAAGAAGTCACCACTGCAGTGGATGCAGCAGCTCGTTATGACAGTACAGACAACATCTCTCCCAATCAAGATGCATACACGAAAGTGGAACGTGCTTCTGTCATACAGGCGGAGGAGAAGATAATCGTAACATGACATAAAGTCAAGTTTGTTCCATTCACTCATAGTGCTGAATCAGATCGATGGTCTTTTTGCTATATCGTGCGACCATATCAGATCATTCTGTTCCACGGGTCAACTTGTTCTTCGACGAATAGCTCCAACTAATATTTCAGCAGTTCGATCGCAAGTGTGGCTGTGTGGCTCACATCTGTGGTCTCTTGGGTGTCGATACCCAGAGGGCAAAGACACAGACAACATCTTCTTCTCTGACGATCGTGACACAGAGCTTCATCCCTCTTTGTGACGAACGATCTGCACCTTTTGTCCTTTCGGTCGAATGTTTTAACCGAAATATCACGTCTATCACGTGTTAGAGGACAGTAAACTCACTCAAATGTGTCGATGTCTCTGTCCGCCTAGATTTACGTACCAGGAACAACTCTTATCGGCTGAGGGGACAATCGTGTGTTTGGATCCACAAAACTCAACGGATCAGATCAGGAGCATGTACCGAATGGTCTGCTTTACCTTCTTCGTTCTGTTGCTGTCGTCCACCGTCGTAGCAGATCAGCTGTCTGCTCTTCAGTCGTTCTATGATCAACTGGACGGTGAGCGATGCAGTGGAAACGCAAAATCTGTGATCTGACAATGGTAGGTAACGAATGGTACAGGCAGGCTGGCTGGAACGGTGAACAGACACGATGTTTTATTTCTTTTATTTACACCCGCCAGGTACCGATTTCTGTAACTTTCACGGAATCACCTGCGATGATGCAGGTAAGATCTTGTCTGATTCTAGCATTCTACTTCTGTATGCAACGAGGGCCTCTTTGACGTCAAACAGGAAATGTGACTACCATAGATCTCACCAGCAATCGTCTGTTTGGACCATTCCCTAGCGATGTCTGGGCTGATCTTCCTTGGCTGAAGTATCTCTTGTTGCCAGGTATTCTACAACTCCCATCCGATGCAATCATACACCTCAGATGTGTTGATACAAAGACAGGAAACTACATCTACGATGTCATCTCCCCTTCCTTATCTGATGCTACCAATCTGATCTCGATCGACTTCACTTACAACTACATATCTGGTGATGTGAGCTCCGTCTCTGTCCACGATGATGCTAACACATCGACAGATCGGAGATCTAGGTCGTCTGCCTAATCTTCAATTCTTACGGCTCTATGGCAATTACTTCTCTTCCATCTCTTCGTCCTTTTGCTCTCTCACCACCCTTGAGGTGATGATCTCCTCTCACAGATGACATCATCTGAGTCCTTGTAGTCGTTGGATCTTGGATTCAACTCAATCGAGGGTACTATACCGTCGTGCATCGGTCAATTCACAAATCTAACTGTCCTCTTGCTCAACAATAACAAATTCACATCGACCATCCCCAGCTCCCTTTCGAATCTCGTTCAGTTGACTGTGAGCCTTTACTGATGAGACTGATTCGATCGTACGAGACGATACTGACGGAAGACAGCGTTTCCAGTTAGATGCGAACCAGTTATCGGGACCTATGATCGAGATTTGTGGCTTGAAGAACTTGACGGTGAGACGATCGTCCATAGAGTCGTGGCTGATGATGTACAGTTCATCGACATCTCTGGCAACTCTTTCACTATCTTACCCGATTGTAATTATACGGGCATGATCATCAACACGATCTACTTTAAGGGTGAGTCACGCGTTCGATCCCCCCTCCCTTCCATTTTTTGACTCGTCTTAGACACGGGGTTGAGTGGGGAAATTCCATCCAGCATGGGAGACCTACCTCTCGTTATCTTCCAAGTAAGGGGTAACAAGTGAGTGATGACGTCATCGTTACGCGTCATCTCACGTCAGCCAGATTCAGCGGCCAAGTTCCTGCTGGAATCTTCAGTCCCATCATCACCTTGATCGATCTCAGCTACAACACTCTGTCAGGTGAGTCTCAGTCGATGAAATGCGTCTGACTGTATAAGGTCCCATCCCTGATGGTTTCACAAACTGTTCTCAATTGATGTATATGGACATCTCATTCAATCACTTCACAGCGATGCCGAGCGATTTCAGTCGACTTGTTAAACTCTATTCGTTCGTGACCGACTTGAATGGAATCGAGTCAGAATTTCCCAACATCGAAAACTGTACTCAGCTGTACAAGGTGATGTGGGGTTGTATATGCAAAGACTGATTCTGAATAGTTCTCTGTCACTGCCAATCGATTGTACGGAATTTTACCCAACGACTTTTCTGCGTTCACTCAGCTCAACACGTTCAGTATCTGTCAGTACACGTCGCTTGTGGTGTGGGATGGAAGGGCTGACACGTAGACAGTTGCTAACGACGTGGAAGGAGAGATACCTTCGGGGTTCAGTTCTTCGTTACAGACGCTCAACTTGGGAGACAACAGACTCACGGGTAACTTTCCTATCATCTCGATTCACGACTCTTCGTGACATATGACCCTTCCATCTCCGTGCGTGTTCCGTGAATGACAGAGAGTACAGGACAGATATCTCAATCTTTCATCAATCTGACTCAACTCCAAACTCTCGTCTTATCTGATAATGCTTTATCTGGAGATGTGGGTTATATCGCTCTCACAACTTGATCCCTTCAACTCAGCTCATCATAGATCCCATCTTGGCTGATCGAACTGTATTCCATCACTTCTCTCGATCTCTCTTTCAACTCTTTCTCCGGTCCTATTCCTTTGCCTTCCTCTGTTGTGTCTTTAGATACCTTGGATCTGGTGATGTTCTATCCATTGAAATGCAGGAACTGAAGGAGAGACAGTCGAAGAACAAGCTGAGTGGAACGATCAGTCAAGAGTTGAGCGATAGATATGCAGTTACGCAGCTCAATCTGGGTGTGATATTTCATTCAGAGTTGTACGGCTGACTCGAAACAGAGTTCAATCTGCTGAACGGCACTCTGCCATCGTTCTACACTGGCATGCAGCAGCTCAAGTTGGGAGGTGAGATGACATACAGATGTCCTGTGATGACAAGCCGTGATAGGCAATTCATTCTCGGGAGAGCTACCCGCATCGATAAGCAACAACACAGCGATGAAGTTGCTCGATCTGAGCAACAATCAGTTGAGCGGACAGGTGAATGTCATCTCATCAGTACTACATCATTCTGACACATGCTGTAGTTACCTGATGTCTTTGAAAGCATGACATCTTTGCAGACTTTCATCATCAGCGGCAACAACTTCAGCGGAGCGGTGTGATGCACGAGCATGTGGGCAACGACTGATGAGAGCAGATACCACACAGTCTCACTTACCCCCCAATGGTCACAATGAAGATGGATGACAACTCATTCAGTGGACTGATTCCAAAGGATATGCAATACCTGAACAGTAGGTCGAGTGCATCATATCATATCATGTGACGTGTGATCTACAGGACTCACTACGTTGGACCTTTCATCGAATCAATTATCTGGTGACACGTGGACCCTGAATGACCTCAGCAATTTAGAGACCATATTGCTCGGTAACAACAATCTTACGGGAACAGTAACGTGGCTCTTCAGCTGTGCAAATCTCCATCGCGTGAGTGATCGTGTCGATGAATGATGACGAGTGATGACGTCATCAGCTGGATCTGTCGAATAATCAGTTCACGGGTGACATCTTTGACGATCAGGGTATTTCACCCAATCAAAAAGCTTTGATCTATCTCGACATATCTCGCAATGCATTCACGGGTAAGATACTGTTCCAACTGCCGCCCTCTCTCGTCTACTTTGACGCTTCTTACAATCAGTTTGTGGACAGCTATGTGAGTGATACAGTGATGGTGTGTGATAACGTGATCAGGTACCGAGCAAAGCGCTAGCAGGATTCGGACAGCAGTATCCTACCATGGTGACGTGTAACATCGGGTACAACAAGCTGAGAGGCTATCTGCTGACTCTGTTCACTCGTGACAAGTCAGTCATCTTTCTTGTCATCACGTCAACAGCGAGAGCTGACTGTTGCAGCTTTCCGTTCTTGAGTGAGCTAGATCTGTCAGGCAACGAGCTGATAGGACCGATACCACCCACACTGGGTCAGTTGACGCAGCTGAGATCGCTGTTGTTAGAGGGCAACAAATTGTCATCTGAGGTGATATCACGTCAATGTCCGCCCCGAACTATCATATCTTCTCATGTCAATACGTTTGAGACTGAAGGCAAAGACAGATACCCAAATCACTGGGTAATCTTGTGCAGCTGACGCAGCTCAACTTGGGATCGAACGGACTGTACACAGATGACTTGTCTTTCCTGTTTCGACTCAGTCAGCTTCAGGTGAGATGGATCAACTTCTGATTTCTCATCTTCTTTCACAGATGTTGAACTTATCGAACAACGAAATACGAGCATCCATACCTGACAACATCGACAGTCTGTCCAGACTAGAGTCTTTTGATGTCTCTCACAACAGGTTACAGCTGATGTCGATAGAAGTAATGAGCTGAAGGGAGACAGGATGTATGGACAGATACCAGTGTCGATGTACAAGATAAGAGTGCTGACAAAGCTGTATGTCAACGACAACAACATGACTGGAAACGTGTCAGCGTTCTCTGCTGATCTCAGCGAGATCGATCTGAGGTGAGAGGAAGGGATAACGAATGGATGATTGAAGCAGAGCAGTTCGAATGGATTCTATGGAGCTGCAGCAGTGATTGATGGACTGGTATCAGTGACATATCTCAACCTCAGCCACAACTCATTCTCAGGTGAAGAAGATCTTTGGTGACGACGACGAGATTGCTGAATGAAGACGGCAGGAGCGCTGCCAGACATATCGCAGAAGCTGAAGTTACAGACCATCGATGTGTCATACAATCACATCTCTGGCAGCATCTCTTCTCTGTCTGCTCTGTCCAAGCTAGAGGTGCGCCCGTCATCGAGTATATAGATGTCTGACGTTCGATCAGATGTTGCAGATGAGATCAAATGAGCTGAACGGATCTCTTCCATCACTGTCCAGACTCTCTTCTCTCTCTTTCTTTGACGTCAGCGACAATCATCTGAATGATAACACAGCTGTTAGAAGCCTTCCGTCATCACTGCAGCGATGTAACATGAGCAGCAACGTATTTGAGTGTCCAGTGACATCTGAGTCGATCTCTCTGTGCCAGGCAGAGTGAGTGATCTAGATCTTACAGATATTGGTTGGATATGTCATGTCTGAATAAGACACTCATCATGGCATCAGATGTACAACGAGCAAGAACGACAGTGCAGTTGTTGTACAAATCAGAGTGGAAGGTCAAGTGTCCACCTTCAACCAGTCTCTCTTCTTGCTGTCACTGTCTGACGCATCGAACACATCGCTGAGTCGACTGTCGATCGTGTCCATCACATCTGGAAGGTGATGAGATGAAAGAATGTGAGAAACGATGACTGATGTAAGCAGTGTGATAGCCAACGTGCAGATCAGTGTGGCAGAAGAAGGATCAACAGATGGAACAGCGATGAGAAGAGCAGCGATCATATCCTCTCTCGCACAGACAGGCAATTCGATAGGGTCTTTCAGTGTGAGTCACTCTGTTCCGTCGATTTGATCTCGGTTTAAAACTCTATTGACGAAGGAAAGGTACTGTCACCCGCTGTCATCAATCCTCCCCCACCGACTACTGCTGACCAAGTGTGGCATCACATCTGACATATCTGATTAACTCATCAGATCGTCAACGCACCGACATCCAGTGATGGAAACAGTAACACTGGTCTCATCATCGGTGTCGTTGTGGGTGTGGCCTGTCTCATCATCATCGCTGTTGTCATCGCTGGGTTTGTGTACGCCAGATCACGCAGAACAAGGAGCGTGTGGCAGAACCAGCTAGCGATGATCGATCTGAAGAGCATCAACTTGGGAGAGGCAAAGAGTTCTATCGTGAGTGAAATCTTCTTCCACTTTTCGAGTCCACTTGCAAGCGAAGGCTGAATAAGAACAGACACCATTCTCAGAGCTCAAGGGCATGACAGAGATTGGAAGCGGTGAGAAGGAGAGGAGAAATTGAGTGACAGAAATCAGGTGCGTTTGGTATCGTGTACAGAGCAGAGTGGAGAAGCTTGGATGTTGCTGTCAAACAGGTATGTATGAGATCAAGATGAAGAGAACAGAGATGTAACAGAGAATACAGATCAGAGCGGAACATGTGACACAAACACAGCTGACTGACTTTATGGTATATGACAGTCTATTCCATTCATCTCTGACCATACACAGGGAGAAGTGGCGCTGCTACAGAGACTCAGACCTCATCCTGTGAGTCATCGTTGATGTGATGTAGCTGACAGAGACACAGAATGTAGTGTTGTTGTGAGAGAAAGAAGGAGAGAGAGCGAGACTGACAGAGACACAGCATGGCAGTGACGTTTCCACCTGATCCTCTGTCTCTGGTGAGATGTGATGGATGTGATGAGATGATGAACTGACACGTGTACAGATCACGTGAGTGGACAGACATCATCGTATGGATGAACATGATGTGGTATTGATGTTATGCGACTGACGATACGACAGAGAGTACTGCGAGGGTGGCTCTATGTTGAGTGAGTTATACATCTATATGAAAGGACTGACAAAAGATAGACTATATGATAAAGAACGATGTGCCAATCGAACAGAAGTACAGATGGATACACGGCATAGGTGCGTCTCTTTCAATGTTGTAACCAGAGTGACAAAGAGTGCAGCACTGGGAATGTATCATCTGCATCAAGAGAAGGTCATACACAGAGATGTAAGTCATCCTTTGTGTATCATCCGATGACGCTGACACAGCTGGCGGCCAGAAACATCTTGTTGTCGAAGTTCTTAGAGGCAAAGGTGGGTTGTAAGAAAGATATTCCACATGATTTCGACGACGTCCATCTGTCGATCATTTAGTGCTGACGAAGATGTCAGGTCAGCGATTTTGGGCTATCGAGAGAGACTCAGACTGTGGATACGGTAATCATCACTCACTCGTTTACATCATATACTCATTGACGTGACAGGCCGCTCAGACACAGAATAGCGTGGGACCGCTGAAGTGGATGGCGCCTGAAGCCATGAGAGATCGCATCTACTCACAAGCCACTGACGTCTTCTCTTTCGGGTGACTCCACACATCGTCTGCATGTAGCTGAGAGGAGACAGAGTGACAGTGTGGGAGATACTGACAGAACAAGATCCATGGACTGATCTCACGCCGTGAGTCGAAACGTTGTGGAAAAGGTGACTGAGAGTGTACAGTATGGAAGCAGCGCTGAAAGTGATCACTGACAAAGAGAGAATGAAGATACCAGACGGCATCGAGTACTGGATAGACAAGCTTATCAGAGGTGCGTCACTGTCATCATCGCTTGTCATCTTCGGAATGATCATCACCTTCATCACTCAAAGACATCTCATCATCGAATCCTTGATTCTAAAGAACAGACAGACTGCTGGGAAGAAGAGCCATCTCGGCGACCTCTCTTTCCTCAGATCTGCGAGAGAATCACCAACACGACCAAGGTGGAAGAGTTTGAGACCACTGCAGAAGAAGTCACCGCTGCAGTAGATGCAGCAGCTCGTTATGACAGCACAGACAACATCTCTCACAATGAAAATACATACGCGAAAGTGGAACGTGCTTCTGTCATACAGGCGGAGGAGAAGATAGAGCGGGAGGGTCAATATTCTCCGGTTTCGGTCAAGAGATGAAATAAATGGTAGAGAAAAGGCTGATCGATGCCTGTGATATTGAATCTACCGTTCGAACACTTGATGAACAGAATGAATTGATATGGTCGCACGATATAGCAAAAGACCATCGCCAAAGGTACCTTTCGCTCTGATTCAGCACGATGAGTGAATGGAACAAACTTGACTTTATGTCATGTTACGATAACACGCGGGTCAGCTTTTTCTTAGAAGAACAGCTCCAACTGATATTTCGACCGTAAGTGTGGTTGTGTCGCTCACATCTGTGGTCTCTTGGGTGTCGAAGTACCAGAGGGCAAAGACGCAGACAACATCTTCTTCTCTGACGATCGTGACACAGCTTCATCCCTCGTCAGATCATCCCTCTATGACGGATGATCTGCACCTTTTGTCCTTTCTGTCGAATCTTTCCACCGAAATATCACGTCTATCACGTGTTAAAGGACAGTAAACTCACTCAAATGTGCCGATATCTGTCTCTGGGCCCAGATTTAACCAGGAACAACTAGATTTACGTACCAGGAACAACTCATATCGGCTGAGGGGACAATAGTGTGTCTGGATCCATAAAACTCAACGGATCAGATCAGGAGCATGTACCGAATCGTCTGCTTTGCCTTCTTCGTTCTGTTGCTATCGTCCACCGTCGCAGCAGATCAGCTGTCTGCTCTTCAGTCGTTCTATGATCAACTGGACGGTGAGCGGGAACGTGAGATTGTGATCTGATGATAGAAGGTAACGAATGGTACAAGCGGGCTGGCTGGAACGGTGAATAGAAACGATCTTTATTTCTTCTATTTACACCCGCCAGGTACCGATTTCTGTAACTTTTACGGAATCACCTGCGATGATACAGGTAAAGACTTGTCTGATTCTAGCATTCTACTTCTGTATGCAACGAGGGCCTCTGTAACGTCAAACAGGAAATGTGACGGCCATAGATCTCACCAGCAATCGTCTTTATGGACCATTCCCTAGCGATGTCTGGGCTGATCTTCCTTGGCTGAAGTATCTCTTGTTGCCAGGTATTCTACAACTCCCATCCGATGCAATCATACACCTCAGATGTGTTGATACAAAGACAGGAAACTACATCTACGATGTCATCTCCCCTTCCTTATCTGATGCTACCAATCTGATCTCGATCGACTTCACTTACAACTACATATCTGGTGATGTGAGCTCCGTCTCTGTCCACGATGATGCTAACACATCGACAGATCGGAGATCTAGGTCGTCTGCCTAATCTTCAATTCTTACGGCTCTATGGCAATTACTTCTCTTCCATCTCTTCGTCCTTTTGCTCTCTCACCACCCTTGAGGTGATGATCTCCTCTCACAGATGACATCATCTGAGTCCTTGTAGTCGTTGGATCTTGGATTCAACTCAATCGAGGGTACTATACCGTCGTGCATCGGTCAATTCACAAATCTAACTGTCCTCTTGCTCAACAATAACAAATTCACATCGACCATCCCCAGCTCCCTTTCGAATCTCGTTCAGTTGACTGTGAGCCTTTACTGATGAGACTGATTCGATCGTACGAGACGATACTGACGGAAGACAGCGTTTCCAGTTAGATGCGAACCAGTTATCGGGACCTATGATCGAGATTTGTGGCTTGAAGAACTTGACGGTGAGACGATCGTCCATAGAGTCGTGGCTGATGATGTACAGTTCATCGACATCTCTGGCAACTCTTTCACTATCTTACCCGATTGTAATTATACGGGCATGATCATCAACACGATCTACTTTAAGGGTGAGTCACGCGTTCGATCCCCCCTCCCTTCCATTTTTTGACTCGTCTTAGACACGGGGTTGAGTGGGGAAATTCCATCCAGCATGGGAGACCTACCTCTCGTTATCTTCCAAGTAAGGGGTAACAAGTGAGTGATGACGTCATCGTTACGCGTCATCTCACGTCAGCCAGATTCAGCGGCCAAGTTCCTGCTGGAATCTTCAGTCCCATCATCACCTTGATCGATCTCAGCTACAACACTCTGTCAGGTGAGTCTCAGTCGATGAAATGCGTCTGACTGTATAAGGTCCCATCCCTGATGGTTTCACAAACTGTTCTCAATTGATGTATATGGACATCTCATTCAATCACTTCACAGCGATGCCGAGCGATTTCAGTCGACTTGTTAAACTCTATTCGTTCGTGACCGACTTGAATGGAATCGAGTCAGAATTTCCCAACATCGAAAACTGTACTCAGCTGTACAAGGTGATGTGGGGTTGTATATGCAAAGACTGATTCTGAATAGTTCTCTGTCACTGCCAATCGATTGTACGGAATTTTACCCAACGACTTTTCTGCGTTCACTCAGCTCAACACGTTCAGTATCTGTCAGTACACGTCGCTTGTGGTGTGGGATGGAAGGGCTGACACGTAGACAGTTGCTAACGACGTGGAAGGAGAGATACCTTCGGGGTTCAGTTCTTCGTTACAGACGCTCAACTTGGGAGACAACAGACTCACGGGTAACTTTCCTATCTAGATTCATTTCTCTTCGTGAAATATGACTCTTCCATCTGCGTGCGTGTTCCGTGAATGACAGAGAGTACAGGGCAAATACCTTCGTCTTTCATCAATTTGACACAACTCCAAACTCTCGTCTTATCTGATAACGCTTTATCTGGAGATGTGAGTTCTATCGCTGTCACAATTTCATCCCTTCAACTCAGCTCATCATAGATCCCATCTTGGCTGATCGAGCTTTATTCTATCTCTTCTCTCGACCTCTCTTTCAACTCTTTCTCCGGTCCTATTCCTTTGCCTTCCTCTATTGTGTCTCTAGATACCTTGGATTTGGTGCAGTTATATCCATCGAGATGCAGAACTGAAGGAGAGACAGTCGAAGAACAAGCTGAGTGGAACGATCAGTCAAGAGTTGAGCAATAGATATGCAGTTACGCAGCTCAATCTGGGTGTGATATTTGATTCAGAGTTTTACGGCTGACTCGAAACAGAGTTCAATCTGCTGAACGGCACTCTGCCATCGTTCTACACTGGCATGCAACAGCTCAAGCTGGGAGGTGAGATGACATACAGATGTCATGTGATGACAAGCCGTGATAGGGAATTCATTCTCGGGAGAGCTACCCGCATCGATAGGCAACAACACAGCGTTGAAATTGCTCGATCTGAGCAACAATCAGTTGAGCGGACAGGTGAATGTCATCTCATCACAGTTGCATCAGGCATACTGACACATGCTGTAGTTACCCGATGCCTTTTACAGCACAACATCTTTGCAGACTTTCATCATCAGCGGCAACAACTTTAGCGGAGAGGTGTGACGTACAACAATCGATAGAAAAAAATGACGAGAGCAGATACCGTACAGTCTCACCTACCCTCCAATGATCACAATGAAGATGGATGACAACTCGTTTAATGGATCAATTCCAAACGATATGCAATACCTGAGCAGTAAGTCGAGTGCGTTATATCACATCGTCTGACGTGTGATCAACAGGTCTCACTACGTTGGACCTTTCATCGAATCAGCTGTCTGGTGATACGTGGACGCTGTATGGTCTCGACAAATTGGAGACTCTATTACTTGGCAACAACAATCTCTCAGATACAGTGACGTGGCTCATCAGCTGTACAAATCTCCATCGCGTGAGTGGTTGTGTCGATGAATGATGACGAGTGATGACGTCATTAGCTGGATCTGTCAAACAATCAGTTCACGGGTGACATCTTTGACGATCAGGGTATCTCACCCACTCAAAAAAAGGCATTGGTTTATCTCGATCTGTCACGCAATGCATTCACGGGTAAGATACTGTTCCAACTGCCAACCGCTCTTGTCTACTTTGACGCTTCTTACAATCAGTTTGTGGACAGCTATGTGAGTGATCACAGCGATGATGTGTAATGACGCCAACAGTTACCGGGGAAAGCGGTGGCAGGATATGGACAACAGTATCCTACGATGGTGACGTGCAACATCGGGTACAACAAGCTGAGAGGCTATCTGCTGACTCTGTTCACTCGTGACAAGTCAGTCATCTTTGTTTTCATCACATTGACAGCGAGAGCTGACTGTTGCAGCTTTCCGTTCTTGAGTGAGCTAGACCTGTCAGGCAACGAGCTGATAGGACCGATACCACCCACACTGGGTCAGTTGACGCAGCTGACATCACTGTTGTTAGAGGGCAACAAACTGTCATCTGAGGTGATATCGATCTCTAAGCATACTTATCATGATACTGAAGGCAAAGACAGATACCCAAATCACTGGGCAATCTTGTGCAGCTGACACAGCTCAACTTGGGGTCAAACGGACTGTACACAGATGACCTGTCTTTCCTGTTTCGACTCAGTCAGCTTCAGGTGATGTCATAATACATCGATACTCTTTTGGCTGACATCGCATCAGATGCTGAACTTGTCGAACAACAATATACAAGCATCTGTACCTGACAACATCGACAGTCTGTCCAGACTCGAGTCTTTTGACGTCTCTCACAACAGGTGACTGATCATCACCTCAGACGAACGAGCTGACAAGAAGACAGAATGTATGGACAGATACCAGTGTCGATGTACAAGATGAGAGTGCTGACAAAGCTGTATGTTAACGACAACAACATGACTGGTAATGTGTCGGCCTTCTCTGCTGATCTCAGCGAGATTGACCTGAGGTGAGAAGAAGAGATAAGGTATAAGTGATTGAAGCAGAGCAGTTCGAATGGATTCTACGGAGATGCAACAGTGATTGATGGACTGGTATCTGTGACTTATCTCAACCTCAGCCACAATTTCTTTTCAGGTTGATCTTTTTCAAATAAAACATAAAGCTGAACATGACAACAGGAGCGTTACCAGACATATCGCAGAAGCTCAAGTTACAGACCATCGATGTGTCATACAATCACATCTCTGGCAGCATCTCTTCTCTGTCTGCTTTGTCCAAGCTAGAGGTGCGCTCGTCATTGAATATACAGATGTCCGACGTTCGATCAGATGCTACAGATGAGATCAAATGAGCTGAACGGCTCTCTTCCATCACTGTCCAGACTCTCTTCTCTCTCCTTCTTTGACGTCAGCGATAATCATCTCAGTGATAACACAGCTGTTAGAAGCCTTCCGTCATCACTACAGCGATGCAACATGAGCAGCAATGTATTTGAGTGTCCAGTGACATCTCAGTCGATCTCTCTGTGTCAGGCAGAGTGAGTCATCTAGATCTTACAGATTTTCGTTAGATATGCCATGTCTGAATAAATCACTCATTATGGCATCAGATGTACAACGAGCAAGAACGACAGTGCAGTCATTGTACAGATCAGAGTGGAAGGTCAAGTGTCCACATTCAACCAGTCTCTCTTCTTGCTGTCACTGTCTGATGCATCAAACACATCGCTGAGTCGACTGTCGATCGTGTCCATCGCATCTGGAAGGTGATGAGATGGAAGAATATGAGGACGATGACTGATGGAAGCAGTGTGATAGCCAACGTACAGATCAGTGCGGCAGAAGAAGGATCAACAGATGGAACAGCGATGAGAAGAGCAGCGATCATTTCGTCTCTCGCACAGACAGGCAATTCGATAGGATCATTCAGTGTGAGTTACTCTATATTATGGATGTGATTTGAATTCAAATCTTGTTGACAAAGAGACAGGTGTTATCACCCGCTGTCATCAATCCTCCTCCACCGACTACCGCTGATCAAGTCAATGCACCGACATCCAGTGATGGAAACAGTAACACTGGTCTCATCATCGGTGTCGTTGTGGGTGTGGCCTGTCTCATCATCATCGCTGTTGTCATCGCTGGGTTTGTGTACGCCAGATTACGCAGAACAAGGAGCGTGTGGCAGAACCAGCTGGCGATGATCGATCTGAAGAGCATCAACTTGGGAGATGCAAAGAGCTCTATCGTGAGTGTAATTCTCATCTACTTTCAAATTTATCTGCAAGCGAAGGCTAAATAAGGACAGACACCATTCTCAGAGCTCAAGGGTATGACAGAGATAGGAAGCGGTGAGAAGGAGGGTAAAGAGAGAGGATGACGTGGAACAGGAGCATTTGGTATTGTCTACAGGGCAGAATGGAGAAGCTTGGATGTTGCCGTCAAACAGGTATGAGAATGAAACAGAAGGAGATGTAACAGAGAATGCAGATCAGAGCGGAACACGTGACACAAACACAGCTGGCTGACTTCATGGTGTTCGACAATTTATCATGTGTAGATCTCTAACCATGCACAGGGAGAAGTGGCGCTGCTACAGAGACTCAGACCTCATCCTGTGAGTTATCCGATCATGTCTTGTACAATTGCTGACAGAGAGACAGAACGTAGTGTTATTGTGAGAGAAAGAAGAAGAGAGAGCGAGACTGACAGAGACACAGCATGGCAGTGACGTTTCCGCCTGACCCACTATCTCTGGTGAACTCTTTATGATGAGATGATGAGCTGACACGTGTACAGATCACGTGAGTCGAAGACGATGTGGTATGGATGTGTTTTGTGACTGACGGGACGGCAGGGAGTACTGCGAGGGTGGCTCTATGTTACGTGAGTTTAACTCCTTCGAAAGAAATATATCACAGAGAAAAGCGATTGACGAGTAACAGATTATCTAACAAAGAACGATGTCCCGATCGAACAGAAGTACAGATGGATACACGGCATAGGTGTGTCTCTTTCAATGTTGTAACCAGAGTGACATCGAGTACAGCACTGGGGATGTATCATCTGCATCAAGAGAAGGTCATACACAGAGATGTGAGTCATCCTTTGTGTATCATCTGATGACGTTGACACAGCTGGCGGCCAGAAACATTCTGTTGTCGAAGTTCTTAGAGGCAAAGGTGGGTCGTAAGAAAGATATCACACAAGATCTCCACGACTTGTATCTGTCGATGATTTAGTGCTGACGGAGCTGTCAGGTCAGCGATTTTGGACTATCGAGAGAGACTCAGACTGTGGACACGGTAATAGTCTTCCACAAGTTTGTGTGAAATACTCATTGACGAGGCAGGCCGCACAGACACAGAATAGCGTGGGACCGCTGAAGTGGATGGCGCCTGAAGCCATGAGAGATCGCATCTACTCACAAGCAACTGACGTCTTCTCTTTCGGGTGATTCGCAACATCGTCTGCGTGTAGCTGAGAGGAGACAGAGTGACAGTGTGGGAGATACTGACAGAACAAGACCCATGGACTGATCTCACGCCGTGAGTCGAAACGTTGAGGAAAGGTTGACTGAGAGTGTACAGTATGGAAGCGGCGCTGAAAGTGATCACTGACAAAGAGAGAATGAAGATACCGGACGGCATCGAGTACTGGATAGACAAGCTTATCAGAGGTGCGTCACTGTCATCATCGCTTGTCATCTTCGGAATGATCACCTTCATCACTCAAAGACATCTAATCATCAAATTCATCACTTTCTCGATTTTAAAGAACAGACAGACTGCTGGGAAGAAGAGCCATCTCGGCGACCTCTCTTTCCTCAGATCTGCGAGAGAATCGCCAACACGACCAAAGTCGAAGACTTTGTGGACAGTTCCAATGAATCACCCATCAACGAAGACGCGGCAACACGCTACGACAGTACAGACAACATCACACACAAACAAGATGCATACACGAAAGTGGAACGTGATTCTGTCAGACCGACAGAGGAGACGAACGAGGCACAGACCGAGAGGACAGAGCGGGAAGGACACTATTCTCCAGTATCTCCCAACATAACGAAATGAAGTGATAGAATAGATTTATACTGCAGTTGCCGTGTGTTGAGTTCAGACCTGGTGTCATTTCAGAAGAACAATTGTTGTAGGTGCGGAACTTCCCTGCTCCGCGGGAAAGAGAAAATAGAGAGTGGTTCCGTTGTAATTGAATCGCCAGGCATCATGGATTACTGGCAACATCTGCAGCCTGAATCAGACCCAGACAAGTTTTCCAGTTGTATGGAGCTCATTTATCGAAAGATGTCACATAAAAGGATCCCATCAATCGCGCGAAGGAGTGAGACCAATCACCAACGCAGATTTGGGAAAGAGGAATCGATCAAAAGGAGGTAAGGTATGGTATCATCTCACTTCAGATTACTCAACATCTGCTCTCATCGGAGGTGAATCAAAGCATCTTCCAAAGAGTATACAACATCAACGCACAAATCACACATCACCTATCTGATACGGCGTCGGACCATCGTCTCTATGCTCAGCATCTCGCGGTTAGTATTTGATATATATGTCTCAATCTCCTGTACGCTTCAGAATCCGGGATCCACAAGAGTTGGACTTGTACTAGATCTAGCCAACTTATTGAGACACTCAGCCTCCCGAAGAGACGTGGAAGAAGTACCTTCTGAACCTGGTGCATCACAGCGAGGTGAAGATATAGGGAGATTTTTTATAGACATCACGGTGGAGAACTCCATAGCAATAAACATTTCTTTCACAACTGTATTCCTCAGAAACAACACGTTCCCTTAACACCATACGTCGTTCTCTCTCATGGGGCTCAATAATGATATCTATGGGCACCATAGAGGTATTAAACGCGATGCTGTGTCTATATAAGGTTTCATACTGCACGGTGCGGACAGTGAAATCGTTCATCCCCCAAATCTTTTTTTGAAAAGAAGGGGGAACTTCGCAACCGAATGTGTGGAGAGTTTGGTCGCAACACCAAGCAGAAGCTCACTGATCAGAAGGATGAAGCGCTCGGCTCTCTTCTGTCTGTTATTATGTATCGTCGCAGCTGATCAGCTGTCCGCTCTTCGATCTTTCTATGATCAGCTCGATGGTGAGCATCAACGTCCTTCCGTAGCTGACACCACATGTAGGTGACGATTGGCTCAACCAAACTGGTTGGAATGGTGAATATTTTGAGATAACTGATGACTCTTGTTTACAACGGCAGGAACGGATGTCTGCACCTTTTACGGAATCAGATGCGATGATGAAGGTATAGATTTCAACCCGTTAGAATCGAATGGTGACACCGTGCTAATGTGAGACAGGAAATGTAATCACCATCGATCTCCGTTTGAACTTCCTCTTCGGGGACTTCCCCAGCGATCCTTGGGCTGATCTTCCTTTCTTAAACACCCTGATCCTATCAAGTGATCCCACTTTGTTAATCTGATGTGCTGATGCAAAGATAGATAACCCGATCACTGGCACAGTTCCATCCTCTCTATCCAATTGCCCCAACCTAGTGTACGTCTCGTTGTCAGTTTGTCAAATGACCGGCGATGTGAGCTTCAATCCTTCCTGATGTCGTTGACATCGATCAGATTGAAAATTTTGGACTACTTCCTAATCTTCAAACATTGAGCCTTAATTTCAATTCGTTCTCGTCCATCTCTTCCTCGTTCTGTTCTCTCAAAAAGTTGCGGGTGAAACCCCCATCTGATCCGGATGACATCATTCTCACTCCTCAAGTCTTTAGATTTGTCGTTCGGTCTGTTTGACTCTCCCATCCCATCCTGCATCGGAGATCTGACCAACTTGACTACCCTTCGACTCAGCAATAACAAGTTCAACTCTTCTGTCCCCAGCTCTTTCGCTCAACTCTCCAATCTGAAGGTGAGTACACGAAGATGACATGAGATGATGGATGATGCTGATGGAGATCAGACATTCGAGCTGGACATGAACGCATTGGATGGCCCTTTAGACTTTATGTGTGGAATGAAGAGTTTGACGGTAATTCACATCATCTTTCGACGCTGATGGTCCGCAGTACATCGATATCTCTTTCAATGATTTCGATTCTTTACCAGCGTGTAACTACACCGGTATGGCCATCGCATATTTCACTGCCAAGGGTGAGCCACGTTTCGATTCCCACTCCCTCCATTTTTTAACCTTCTCTCAGAAGCAGATTTAGAAGGAATCATTCCTTCTTCCATGGGTGATCTGCCCCTCTTGACATTCCAGGTCAAGTCGAACCGGTGAGTGATGACGTCATCTGACGTCATCTGACATCATTCAGTCTGACGGGAACCGTTCCTAGTGGAATCTTCAATCCTCGACTCCAGAACATTGACGTGTCCTATAATTCTCTGACAGGTGAGATCCATCATGATAATGGACAAGATGATGATGATGATGATGGAACGGCTCTGATGAGTCCAGGTCCCATCTCTGACGGTCTGACCACTTGTACTCAATTGATGACCATCGATGTATCCTACAACCACTTCACATCGATGCCACACGATCTGAGCCGACTCGTCCATCTCTATACGTTCACGGCCGATCTGAACAGCATCCAATCTCCATTCCCTATCATCGAGAATAGCATCTATTTACAGACGGTGAACTTAGCGTGGATGATCAATCTCATCCAAAACAGTTTTCAGTCATCGCCAATCGATTCTACGGAGAACTACCAAAGAACTTTTCGGCCTTCACTCAGCTCACTAGCTTCAACATCTGTCAGTACACATCACGTGAAGGGATAAGACTGACGTTGTACACAGTTGCGAACGACATGGAGGGAGAGATACCGTCAGAGCTCAGTCTACTGCCATTACAGAAGCTGAACTTGGGGGATAACAGGCTGACGGGTGACCTTCGATACTTCCCGTGTTCTGTGAATGACAGAGAGTACAGGACAGATACCTCAGTCTTTCATCAATCTGACCCAACTCCAAACTCTCGTCTTATCTGATAACGCTTTATCTGGAAATGTGATCTTTGATTACATCTTATCAGTTCCTCCATGTCTTCCTTCTATCATCCACATCGTTCTTATCATTTGATATCAACATCCGTCTGATGATGGAGGATAGATTCCCTCTTGGCTATTCGAACTCCAATCCATGTCCTCTCTGGATCTCTCCTTCAATTCTTTCTCTGGTCCCATTCCTTTTCCTCCAAACACAGTCCACTTAGACGTCCTGGATCTGGTGATGTACAGTCTACATATCATATAGACTGTGATAGGTGATGTCAGACGTGAGCTAACGGAGAGATAGTCGAAGAACAAGCTGAGTGGAACGATCAGTCAAGAGTTGAGCGATACGTTTGCAGTCAAGCAGCTGAATCTGGGTGTGCATCCTTTTCTTTCATGTATCTGTGCTGATCGATAAGCAGAATTCAACCAGTTGAATGGTATCCTGCCATCCTTCTACAACGATATCCAACAGCTGAGATTGGGAGGTGAGGCGACCTTCATGACCTACAATGACGAATGTGACAGGCAATTCATTCTCGGGAGAGCTACCCGCATCAATAGGCAACAACACAGCGTTGAAGTTGCTCGATCTGAGCAACAATCAGTTGAGCGGACAGGTGAATGTCATCTCATCACAGCTGCATCATTCTGACACATGCTGTAGTTACCTGATGTCTTTGAAAGCATGACATCTTTGCAGACTTTCATCATCAGCGGCAACAACTTCAGCGGAGAGGTGTGAAGTACAACAATTGATAGAACAAATTGACGCGAGCAGATACCATACAGTCTCACCTACCCTCCCATGATCACACTCAAAATGGCTGATAACTCATTCAGTGGACCGATTCCAGATGATATGGACTTCTTGTACGGTACGTACAGTACGTCACGACATAACGATTGACTATCATCAGGCCTCATAACGTTAGATCTCTCATCGAATCAATTATCTGGTGATGCACAGACTCTCTATGACCTCGTCGATTTACAGACTCTATTGCTCAGCAACAATAATTTGACTGGAAAGGTCTCATGGCTGGGTAATAGTCGGAACATCAAGCGGGTGAGCTGCATCGATGTGGTGACATAACATGACGTCATCAGCTGGATCTGTCGAACAATCAGTTTACGGGTGACGTATTTGACGATCAGAGTGTCTCGCCTTCCAATAATGTGTTAATCTATCTCGATCTGTCACACAATGCATTCACGGGTAAAATATTGTTCCAACTGCCGCCCTCTCTCGTCTACTTTGACGCTTCTTACAATCAGTTTGTGGACAGCTATGTGAGTGATCACAGCGATGATGTGTGATAACGAGATCAGGTACCGGAGAAAGCGCTAGCAGGATTTGGAAAGCAGTACCCTACGATGGTGACGTGCAACATCGGGTACAACAAGCTGAGAGGCTACCTGCTGACTCTGTTCACTCGTGACAAGTCAGTCATCTTTGTTTTCATCACATTGACAGCGAGAGCTGACTGTTGCAGCTTTCCGTTCTTGAGTGAGCTAGACCTGTCAGGCAACGAGCTGATAGGACCGATACCACCCACACTGGGTCAGTTGACGCAGCTGAGATTACTATTATTAGAGGGTAATCAACTGTCATCTGAGGTGATGTCAAATATTTGCGTGTCTATTGTATTGTGCCTTCTCATGTACGTGACGTGAGACTGAAGGCAAAGACAGATACCCAAATCACTGGGTAATCTTGTGCAGCTGACACAGCTCAACTTGGGATCGAACGGACTGTACACAGATGACCTGTCTTTCCTGTTTCGACTCAGTCAGCTTCAGGTGATGTCATAATACATCGATACTCTTTTGGCTGACATCGCATCAGATGCTGAACTTGTCGAACAACAATATACAAGCATCTGTACCTGACAACATCGACAGTCTGTCCAGACTCGAGTCTTTTGACGTCTCTCACAACAGGTGACTGATCATCACCTCAGACGAACGAGCTGACAAGAAGACAGAATGTATGGACAGATACCAGTGTCGATGTACAAGATGAGAGTGCTGACAAAGCTGTATGTCAACAACAACAACATGACTGGAAACGTGTCAGCCTTCTCTGCTGATCTCAGCGAGATTGATCTGAGGTGAGAATAATGGAAAGCGAATGGATGATTGAAGCAGAGCAGTTCGAATGGATTCAGTGGAGAGGCAACGGTGATTGACGGATTGGTATCTGTGACTTATCTTAATTTGAGTTACAATTCCTTCTCAGGTGAGCATCTGGATTATCGTTGATGAATCAAGAACTGAAGTAGGATGGTAGGACCGTTACCAGACATATCGCAGAAACTCAAGTTGCGGACCATCGATGTATCATACAATCACATCTCTGGCAGCATCCCTTCCCTATCAGCTCTTTCTAAGTTAGAGGTGCACATGATCTATCATCTCTATCAACGACGATTCATCTCAAACCAGGTCTTTCAGATGGGATCGAATGAGTTGAACGGTTCCCTTCCATCTCTTTCCAAACTCTCTTCTCTCTCCTTCTTTGACGTCAGTGACAATCATCTCAGTGATAACATGGCCATCGCGAGCCTCCCGTCATCACTGCAGCAATGTGACATGAGCAGCAACGAGTTTGAATGCCCAGTAGCGACACAGTCGATTTCCTTTTGTGGGGCAGTGTGAGTACATCTCACTCGACGTCAAGCATTACGAATGAAATGAGATAACGAGGACAATAGATGTACAACGAGCAAGAACGACAGTGCAGTCATTGTACAGATCAGAGTGGAAGGTCAGGTGTCCACCTTCAATCAGTCTCTCTTCTTGCTGTCACTGTCAGCCGCAT
This sequence comes from Planoprotostelium fungivorum, assembly GCA_003024175.1. NCBI lineage: Eukaryota > Evosea > Variosea > Cavosteliida > Cavosteliaceae > Planoprotostelium > Planoprotostelium fungivorum. The sequence goes on along the minus strand of MDYQ01000040.1, from coordinate 66,648 downwards.
CGAACACATCGCTGAGTCGACTGTCGATCGTGTCTGTCACATCTGGAAGGTGATGCGATGAAAGAATGAAGATGATGACTGATGGTAGCAGTGTGATAGCCAACGTGCAGATCAGTCCAGCAGAAGAAGGATCAATAGATGGAACGGCGATGAGAAGAGCAGCGATCATCTCTTCTCTTGCACAAACCGGAAACAACATTGGTGCTTATAACGTGAGATATCATCCGATCTGTTCCCGGCTGATTACCACTTTCCAAATGAATCTGACGAATGAAATGATAGGTATTGTCACCTGCCATCATCAACCCCTCTGATGAGGTATGTGACGTCACATGTGTTGTTCTTCTAATCGGATGATCAGATTACAAATGCGCCAATGTCTGATGGAAACAGTAACACTGGTCTCATCATCGGTGTTGTTGTGGGTGTCGCCTGTCTCATCATCATCGCTGTCATCGTCGCTGGGTTTGTATACGTCAAGTCACGCAGAACAAGGAGCGTGTGGCAGAACCAGCTGGCGATGATCGATCTGAAGAGCATCAACTTGGGAGATGCAAAGAGCTCCATCGTGAGTGGAAATGGACGGAAGTGAGTTGAATGAGCTGAACGACGACAGACACCATTTTCTGACCTGAAGGACATGAGAGAGATAGGAAGCGGTGAGAAGGAGAAATGAGGGAGAGGATGACAGAGAGTAGGTGCGTTCGGTATCGTGTACAAAGCTGTGTGGAGAAGCTTGGATGTTGCCGTCAAACAGGTGTCTATCAAAAGTATGCGTGATCTGATCCAAATCGCAGATCAGAGCCGAGCACGTGACGCAAGCACAGCTGATTGACTTCATGGTACACAAGAATTCATTACATTCCATCTCTCTGACCATATACAGGGAGAAGTTGCGCTGCTTCAGAGACTCAGACCTCATCCTGTGAGTCGTCGTTGATGTGACGTAGCTGATAGCGAGACAGAACGTAGTGTTATTGTGAGAAAAAGAAGGAGAAGAGAGAGCGAGACTGACAGAGACACAGCATGGCAGTGACGTTTCCGCCTGACCCACTATCTCTGGTGAGATGTGATGGATGCGATGAGACGAGAGCTGACACGTGTACAGATCACGTGAGTGGATGATGATGAGCTGATAGCATTGTATGATGTGATGTTAATGTTTTTCGACAGGGAGTACTGCGAGGGTGGCTCTATGTTAAGTGAGTTATATATTTACGATAAAGGGATTGATAGGTAATAGACTATATGACAAAGAACGATGTACCTATCGAACAGAAGTACAGATGGATACACGGCATAGGTGTGTCTCTTTCAATGTTGTAACCAGAGTGACATCGAGTACAGCACTGGGAATGTATCATCTGCATCAAGAGAAGGTCATACACAGAGATGTGAGTCATCCTTTGTGTATCATCTGATGACGTTGACACAGCTGGCGGCCAGAAACATTCTGTTGTCGAAGTTCTTAGAGGCGAAGGTAATCGATGCACCGATCTCATAACATCAGATCACCCATTGCAATCCGATTCTGACAGATGATAGGTCAGCGATTTTGGGTTATCGAGAGAGACTCAGACTGTGGATACGGTAATCATCACCCACACACGTGAATGAGAAACTCATCGACGTGACAGGCCGCACAGACACAAAACAGCGTGGGACCACTGAAGTGGATGGCACCTGAGGCCATGAGAGATCGCATCTACTCACAAGCAACTGACGTCTTCTCTTTCGGGTGATTCGCAACATCGTCTGCGTGTAGCTGAGAGGGGACAGAGTGACAGTGTGGGAGATACTGACAGAACAAGACCCATGGACTGATCTCACACCGTGAGTCGTAACAATGTGTAGGAGTCTGAGAACGTACAGTATGGAGGCGGCGCTGAAGGTGATCACTCACAAAGAGAGGATGGAAATTCCAGAGGGAATCGAGCCATGGTTAGAAATTCTCATAAGAGGTGCATCGCTATCGATTCCGTATATTTCAGCTCTTCATCATCATCTGAACCATCCACCATCATCATCTTCATCATCGTAGTCACATACCTCGATTCTAAAGCAACGATAGATTGCTGGGAAGAAGAACCCTCTCAGCGACCTCTCTTCCCTCAGATCTGCGAGAGAATCACCAACACGACCAAGGTGGAAGAATTCGAACCCACCTGGAGTTCTGTCCCAGACATGGAAGATCCAACGGCCCGCTACGACAACACGAACAACATCATCTCTCACAACCAAGAGACGTACACCCAGATCTCTTCGAGAGCTGAAGAGTTGAAGAGCGATGAGGATCATTACGCTTCTGCGTGCAAATGAGATCCAGTGATTCCTTGATAAATGTTCTCAACCAGTTGTCATCTTAAAGGTGTAACATGGACTATCAACCAGGATCTACGGTCGCACACCATGAGCAGACATGAAAGAAAATGCGGCGTATATTTCTTGAATGTTTTTATTCGCACACACCACATCACATCGCATCTTTCGCACACAGAGACGATATGGTCTTATATTTCACTTCCGTAGGTAGGACATCATACAATCTGACTCGATTCTGAGATAATTAGATTCAACTGGTAAATCATGGCCAATCTACATGGGAAAGGACAAGGTTGAGAATGAGGATTTGATCAAATACGGTTTTCCAGAGGACATCTGGTTTCACGTGGATAAATTCTCTTCTGCTCACGTTTACCTGCGTCTAGACGAGGTAATCATATATCACATGTTCTTTCAAGTCAGCTAACTGATGATCATGTAGAACCAGACTATTGAAGGTATACCAGCTTCCGTTTTAGAAGACTGTTGCCAACTTGTGAAGGCAAACAGTATCGATGGTAAATATTTCTCAATGTTGATCCATGTTAACATACCATGCAGGTAACAAAGAGAACAATATCACCATCGTTTACACTCCATGGGCTAACTTGAAGAAAACGGGCGCCATGGACGTCGGTCAGGTGCATTGTGAATCATCATCTTAATGTCCTAAATCATCCAGGTTGCATTTCATCAACAGAATGAAGTACGAAAATACAAGATCGATAAGAGAAAGAATGAGATCGTCAATCGTTTGAATAAAACGAAGAAAGAGAGCTATCCTGATCTCGCCGGTGAGCGATGTCGATCGACGTCCGATGTAACATGACTGTGCTGAATTCGAATAGGACAGAGGGCGCAGAGAGATCGAGAGATCAGAGAGAAACAGAAGAAGTCCAATGCAGACATGGTGTGGAGATGATCGTGATGCGAGAATGACCCGATGCAGAGAGATCAAGAGAAATACAAATTGGAAGAAGCGGCGAAGAAGAAAGAGATGGAGAGCTACGATTCGATCATGGTCAGCGAGAACATGACATCCAACCGAGAGACACAAAAGACTTATCAAGAACTGGAAGATGACTTCATGTGATGAGAAAGGGGATCTGTGGCTGTTATCGCATCGTGATGCAAGATGCCTGATAAAATGGTCGAGATTACTTGTAGATGTAATTATTTTCGATAGACCTTCACATCGCATCACAGCGACCGGATGAGAGGGAGGAACCTGCTGTTGGTCGCGGCCACAGTGATCAGCCTCTTCTTCGTTCAGCAGAGTCTGACGAGATCAATACCAGCGGAAAAAGTACCCGCAGCAAGGATTCCATCGAAAGATGAAAATGCAGTAGAGGAGAGACCACATGTCGAGGAAGCAGCTGTAAAGAACGATCCAAACAAACCGGTTCGAGCTGCTGTAGAGGTAGGTCGAAGGTGATGATATGACATCGTATTGACGATAGACAGTCTTGCAACAGATGAAGATTGAACGCTCTCCCAAAAGTGAAAGATTTCTTATTGAATGAGATCAAAGTGTAGTGAGTGCCCATCAAATGGATCGTGTAATGTATTGACTCTCATGCAGCGCTCCAGAAGTAACCGTTAAATGGATACCCGGTCACAATCCAGAGATCGCCTTCTATAACTCTGAAGAGAAGGAGATCGAACGACTTGATCTGGCCAAATACGATCAAGCTGGACTTCACAAGCTTTTACAGGAGAGGGGATTCGTAAAGCACACGAATCTATAGAATGTCTGTAAGATAGAGGAACATGATGCACGCTGATGAAGAATGACATCGAAGCCCGAGTGGTGATGTCTATCTGAGAGTGAAATAAAGTTTTCACGCGTGAGCATCATGTGATCTTCATTTACATGTTCTCATCCTCTCTCATCTGCCACACCATTACTTTAAGAATGTCCTCTCATCCCGTCTCCAAACATTATAGACTCTTAGTCCTGAAGAGGCTTTTGCAATGACTCCCTCTTCCTCCTCTCCGTGATGAACGATTCGATCTTGCCCTTGAGTTCGTTCTCTTGGTTGGGCTTCATCTTTGGCATCTGAATGGCTCTTCAGTCCCTTCTTCTGTCTGTGTTCCTCCTTCCTATGGAAGAGAGAGGATTTTTTTGATTTTAATCACCGTGTTTGGGACTTGATTGAAGGAGAAGGACTTTGTGGCGTAAGAGGATCTGGGGCTGGACTTAGAGTTGAGAGCAGCTTGTAAAGTCTCGGCCGAGTTGCCGGTCAAGTATTGTGACCTCCTGGATAATCTCATCTGATCCGTCGTCTCTTTTTCTGGAACTGTGTGGCATCCATCAGATCACCATCAACAACGGATGATGATGCATCCCGATGATGTCGTTTGATTTCACCACACGATGGAAATATGACAAAGGTGATTCTGATCTCGATGATGTCCGATGATCGTGTGAGGATCAGATTCATCACCAGTGGGTTGTAGATGAATGAGAAACTGTGTCGTCGACTCGATGAGGTCCCTGGCGATCTCTTCATCTTTCAATTCGGCAGGTTGTAGACCAGATTCCAGGAAGAATTTGTGCCACCTTTCGTTCTGTGAGATCCATTGGGACGGCAGCTGTCCTCGCGTCTGCGATATTCTCAATGAGGTCCCAAATTGATGAAATAAATCGAAATAAAATGGAATAAATCCCACACCTCTATTCTGCCCCTCGCATTGACACCTACGTGGGAGACGTGCTGGAAAGTTCCTGGAATGATCGTGGATATTTCTGACTCCTGTGGTTCTACCTCTTCTTCTTCATCGATGTTCTTTTGGAATATCTTGAGATATCTCCGAACTGATGCAATGTCAGATTGTCATTTCGATGATGGCAATGATCGTGATTGACGATCGTGATGACGATCGTGATGTAGATTATGAATGTGAAAATATTGTTCACGATGTGACGCATCGGTGAGAGATGATGATTACGATGATGATCGAGATCGTGGAGATGATCACCCGTCGGTGTGATCTGTTGCATGAGGCCGTCTGAATTCTGTCTCTCTGGCACCGCAACTTCCTCTCTCGATCGATTCTTCAACTCGGTGACCTTATCAAACATCATTTGAGATTCGACGATGGAGCTGAATGAAAATCCAATCCGGTAGTCTGCCTATTCACGAGTCAGTCATGCGATCAACATGGTGTCGATCACGATCGCATCATGATCACATTGCGATGATCATGTCATCTTCACCTCTCGTCTCTGTTGCTCCGTGACATCTTTCAATTCTTCTACGTCGTCCTTGTTTCCATCGAACGAGTGGAAGTATTCCGTCTCCTCTTCGTAATTGGTCGTAGATAGATCTACGGGACACACCCAAGACACTGCCGAAGACTGTTCATCATCATCATCATCATCCATCCGCGTCACACGCCATGATCGATAGACATCTGAAGCTCTTCTCTTCACACCTCTGGATCTAACACTCGAAATGAAAATTGTTTGCTGAGAGTCTGCTCCACCAACACGAGAGCTCCAATGGTGTGTGTCTCGTTCCATTGAAATTCCGTCGTGCTGTCTGGAATGTCTAAGAAAGTGAAGAGACGGATGAAACCACTGGCGTGCATCTGCAACGTTTCAATGTCTAAACCCATGCGATCAGTCATACACACATGGAAGGGATATTGAAATAATCGTTTGAGATTGATCCTCTCATCGTCCGATAACTCGGTGAAGAGGTTCTCGTGGACGAGAGAGCTATCGAACTGTGATGGTCATCCATCGATGAAACACAATGTCATTCGATCACGTGTCCATTGTTTCTCTGTGTCGAGTAGCGATTGAGAGCAGAGACCCATTCATCCAACTGTGTCTGATCGTCCGCCTATCCGTGGGGTTAGAGGGTGTCGAAGAGATATTCGCATGCACCTGAAATGACCAACTGCGATCGAATGTCTCTATGAAGAAATGGAGAGTAGGTGATGATCTCCTTGTCGTGGACATCGGATCGAGAGTGGGTACCCTGATCGTCAATTTCTTCGAGGAAGTCAGGTCGATCATACCTACCAATCGATGGTCAATACTCGTATGATGTGACGGTGAATAATCACCCAGCGGAGCCTCTCCTTTGTTCGCATAATAATTCAATTTGTCATCAAACAAAGAGAACCACCTCCTCTTCCATCTCAATCCTGTGATACCTTCCCCCCGCTTCCACAAGAAGCCTTCTATGACTGACAGCGTCAGATACTAGACATACGAAGTGAACAAACTCGGTTGTCGATTGATCGTTCCTCTACGGCTCATGGTCTCTGATGATCCCAACCGACAGACGACTGTGTGACAGCAAGCCGCGAAAATTGGTTTGTGTCCTTCAGTCGTCTACAACGACAGATGATCACATCAAATCACACACATCACAGATTCGATCCCATCACAGATTCAAATCATGTCATCCGGTTGGAGTCGTGTCTACGGTTCACTCCAACTTTCTGGACCCATGTCTAAAACATCCACCAGAAAGGCATTTGTTGAGGCTCTGAGGAAGGTGAATCGATTCACATCACCCTCCATCATTCGATCAATTGGACTGACGATATCCATCAGACCATCGTTCCAAACAAGAGTAAAGTAATCAATGTCGGCTCTGGCTCAGGCATCCTCTCTCTCGTGGCCGCGAGAGATTTGAAAGCAGAAAAGTGCGTTCTCTACGAACAGAACCAATTTTTCTTGGAGGTGTGTTGACATCGCTGCCATCGCGATCACATTGTGATTCTCTCGATCAGATGAGTAAAAAATTCGCCGCAGAAAACAACATCGAGAACCTCGTGTTCAGAGACAAAGCCAGTATGAGTGAGTCTTCATCACCTTCTGTTCGTCGTCTTCTGACATGCAATTAGAGGTCACCAAAGCGGCCGTGAAGGGAGACATCGTAGTGTCCGACACGTTTGCACCCTTCTGTTTCGAATTTGGATTGCCACAGATCATGCGTCACGCACGTCAGAAGGTAAGATGATGATGAAGCTGGTCACTGGTGATCGTGATGCGATCATCGATCGTCAAGGTTGCGATCACGATCTGATGGAAGACAGTTGTTGGATGAGAAGGGACAGAAGATATTGATTCCAGCTCGAGTCACACAGATGGCCTCCCCAGTCAACTCTCCGAATTACAATCGAGAGATCACTGGTGAGGCTCATCTCTGATCGCGATCCCTGATCGACGTCATCATCTCGATCATCGATCAGACGGTGATCATAGATGATGGGCATGACATCATCGCGATCGCCATCATCATCAACATCATGACGAAGAAGCTGAACGAGTTCAGGTGAATGGTCCGAGGCGAAAGAGGCATTCAACCTGGACTACTCTTACTTTGGCAACTCTGGGCTGGGTACGTACAATGTGTTGCACGTCAAGCCAGAGCATCTGGCCGACCCAGAAGGCCAAATCTTCAACAAGGTGAGAAATTTTATTTCGACGAGAAATCGACGAAATTTCAGATCGATTTCGAGAATATTCCGCTGGAGGGCTTGTTCTATGAAACGGAGAGAAAATTCCTGGAACTCGTGTGGGAGACGAACGAGAAGGTGAGAGTTCAAATGAGATCAATTTGGGACGAAAGATGAAATTGAGACGAAAAAATGTTGAAAGAGGAGAAATATCGCGATAGACAGAGAAGAAAGATAGAGGATACATCATCGAATGAAAAAAAGAGTGATAAATCAAGAGAGGCTGATTGTAGACAGAGCTCCATCTACGGCTTCTGTACCTGGTGGGAAGCAGACCTCGCAGAAGGCGTCAAACTGTCTACCAACCCGAAAGAGGGAACGTGAGTCCATCCTCTATATCTCCACCGACCTCAGACAGTGACATCCCCTACCCTCAAGTCTATCTCCCTCTCTTGAAGCCCTTCGAATGCGAGGCCGGGGACTCTCTTCATCTGAACGTGTGGGTGACTTACAAGTTTGACTTGTTGGACTTGGAGTGGGAGGTCACACAGAAGAGGAACAGAGAGGTCATCGCGAAGGCGGCATCCTCTGAAGTGAGGGACATTTATCAAGAGAGAGACGTTCCACAACTGGAAGAAGAGGAGGGAGAGAAATAAAGAGCCATTTTGATCTTTGTCTTTTGCATCATCGCGATGTCGATGGATGAGCGTTCTTTATTCATCGTTTTATTTGTGGATTTATCCGTCTACAACGCTTTTCCGTTGGCGGTTCAATTCAAGCTGGTGATGCGACATCGGCAGCATGAGTGGAGACGAAATCGAGTTTGTTAGAAGTGATATTCACTTGATCGGTCCCGTATCTGGTCGTTCTCTCTGTTTACTTCCACCTCCACCGGGAACGAAAGCTACGCAGCACGTCGTGGTGGGAGACGATGGAGGAACTTTGCAATGTCTACACTTGAAGAGAGTCGATACTGCTGTGAGATGAGAGGTTACATTGCTTCGACCGACACATCATCAGGTTATATGGAAGATGCAGGTGGCAGATAACAAGCCCATATTGAGGATTGGACTGGGAGCGCCACAGCGTAACGTTTTGAAAGAGGACATATATGTGTCCACCGGTAATACGATTCACGAGATCAATCGAAAGGTAAGACATCACTTCCGTAATCATCTCACGCGAGAAGGGAAGAGAGACGTTCAAGATCGATGTACTGATTGCAGAGCCGATAGGCTGTTTATCAGTGGAAGGAGGAATTTGGGTTGCAGGAACTCATTCGATCATGATGTACGCAGACAAGAAAGAAAAGTATAACTATTTGAACGGAGGTGAAGGCCAGATTGTTTAGGATGTCAAGAGTCTGATCGTGTCAGACAAGGTACATGATATCCTCGCCGATCACATCACCGACAATGCAGATCCAGAAGCCATCGTTGGTTGTCACGACGGTCACGTCCGAGTAGTCCGGGTGTGTGATGCTCACCGTCTTCACATCGTCTCATCCTCTACAGAAATCAACCCTCCTCTTCGAAGTCGAAACAGGAGCACCTGTGACCGCTCTAAAGCGATACTCCACAAAGGAGAACTCAAAGGACAGGTGCGCTCATCACCTCATCTCACTTGTAAACCTCGTCAGGACTTATCTCTACGGTACTGCATCAGGTGGCCTCGGCTCCGTCACAGTCGATTCATCTCAGGCGAAGAAGGGTTGGACTTTACCTCCATCTGAAACTCTCTCCGCCGTCAATTGCATATCTCTCTGGAACAACCCCACCGGCCCCGATCACATCGTGATCGGAAGAGATGATGGGTGCGACGATCGTCATCACCTTCACCTTCATCACGACTGAAGACATCAGATTGTTAGACGTATATGCGGCGGGAGACACTCCTTTAGAACCACCTAGACGTATCTCTCGCGTGAACGTCGGAGAATCCATTCAAGCCATGGACGTTGGAATGGCTCTGGAGGGTGAGGGTCAAGAGATCGTCCTCGTGACACATTCGGGTGAGTCTCTCTCGCATTGACAACTGAGGAGAGGATGTGAACGATGGTAGGGAAAATCGTCGTCTTCAGTGGAGGCAGACCCGTGGAGTTGATTGGATCGAAGCCAAACACGTTTGTGTCGAATCCTCTCGTGAAAGAGCAGAATGACAAGAGGATAAAAGGCTTACGATCTGAATTGGAAAAGTTGGCGGACAAGGTGAAGAGAGATGAGTGATGTGGAAATAGAATTGAAAAGATGGTAGGTGGAGAAAGCTAAGGTGAAATATGGTAAATTATCGAAGGAGATGGTCGCTGTGGTGCCTCAGTACAAAGTCAATCACAAATTTTGGTTCGACGCCGAAGGAGGTGTCTGGTTATTCTCCGTCGAGGTCAGATATTCAAAATTCAAATCTCCCGCGTTAACCGCCAGCAGTTACCCATGCCACTGGATAGTGTCCTGTTTCAATCGAACGTGCCAGGCCTCACCGTCTCAGACTTTGACAAGAGTGCATCGATTACGTCCACATCTCCACAGACTGAAGAAAACATCGAAGACGAAAACTTCTACCTCGGTTCAGGCAGAATTTTAGAACAAGTCAACCGCGCTCAGTTCAAAGTCGACACACAGGAGGGAAAGGGTGGGACCCTGCAGGCTTACGTCATTCCCCTGACTTCTCCACGGTCCTGTCAGGTGATGTCTATGATACGTATCCATTCATTGATGAAGGGTAGGTGGTGAAGATTGACATCAAGCCTCTACCGCTGCACGTTCGCATATCAGAGAAAGAAGTAGAGAACAGACAGTTTCATGAGTTGTCGTTGACGGGAGCTTTCAGCTTATCTGAGATGAATGCATGGTTATCTCTGTGCTTATTTAATGTCCCCGAAATGTGAGGTCATCACGAGTCACGTGGATCTCATCGTCTTAGATTACCGAAAGACATCATGGATCTTTATTTCAGAGACAGCCAGACGAAAACCTTATTGCTCTGTAAATACCAGTGAGTCGCAGGTTCTTCATCCTCTTTAACGCGATACTTTAGAAAGGGTGAGGCGATTCTGCGCAGTGATTCTACATCAGCACTGTCCATCATCAAGGATATCATGACGAAAGAGGCCAGCGTCAGGGGGACCCTCTTAAATGCAGTTGCCACTGTATCGGATGCAGCCGTCGCGGATTGTCTGAAGATGATGCATCCGAGAATCGAACGTCAGTGTCAGCTCGAGAAGCGAGTCAAATTTGTCGTCAGTTTACAAGTGAGAGGCAACGGGTCTCATCGATGTTGAAGGTGATGCAGGAGCTGTCGACGCAGGGAGAGGACATGAGCTATCTATCACCTGATAACGCCTCTTTGCTTCGTAAAGCAGATGAAATCTTGAGCGAACACAAGGCCATGCCTCATGAGATGGCCAAGTTGACCAAGATGCTTCACGACATGTTCATCGCCAAGCAGAAGTTGAGAGGAAGGGACACGAAGTCACGGATGGAAGAATTGAACCGAGTGTTGTCGGACTATTCATTAGAAGCTCTGACCCAACTGTTCTGCTCATAAAGTTCTGGGGTCTGAATTCAGAGTGTCCTATCATTAGAAAGAGAGAATCGATCACGAAAGAGGGTGTTCCAGAGCGTTTGGGATGTCATAGATGAAGAGCGGTGACATGATCGTGTTATCGGGAGGTGATCGGCTTCTGTTGTAGAGAGTAAAATATCTCAGGGTCAGGGGCAACACAACTCGCAGCTCGCACGAGACGACGCAAACATCATCTCCTCTTGATACGTTGGACACCTTCACCCATTGTCAGCGTACATTATAGAAGATGATGCAAGAAACCGAGGAAGAGGATGTTGAGCTCGTAGGAGGTGGAAGGAGAGGACCTTCTTCTCTTGGAATTAGCTCTGTGTGTCACCCCTTTAAGTAATCATCGTACTCATATGTTTAGGATTCGAAGGGATTGAAGAGAGGACTCTTGTCCTTTGCAGGCATCATCATCGCTTTAAACATTATCGTCTTCACGCTGGGTGTGAAGTACAGCCAAGGTGAGCAGCTAAATCACGATCTGTTGTCAGCATCTGAGCATTCTCTTCAGAATACACACCACCACCCACGCCAGAACCTGTCGATAACGAGTCTAAACCAGCTAGCTTCAGGTTAGTCTCCAAATGACTTTCGAATCGAATCGCAGAATGATTTCGATCGTAGGCTATCCCCCTTAGTACGTCCCCTCCATTACATCATGCAAGTTGATCCAGACATGAACGCTTTCACCTTCACCGTTCGAGAGAACATCATGATCGAAATCACAAACTCCTCCACCCGCGATATCATCCTGCATGCAAGAGAATTGCAGGTGAGACACTCTCCTCATCAGCCTCCATCTCACTCCCTCAGGTGTCTGACGTCCTCTTACACACTCAAAATGGAACGACCATCGCACCTTCCAGGTACATCTCATCTCATCTTCTCCATCATCCTGTCATCGTCCATCTTCCCTCTCACTTCTCTGTTTATCTCACCTCTTAACAGTGTCTCGTATTACACTCCAGATGAATTTGTCATCTTCCATTTTGGAAAGAACTTGACCAACCTGCTGGTGGACCAGACCCTATTCAACATCACCTTCGTTTGTTCTGGACAGATCGGAGATATCGCGAGAGGCTTCTATCGCAGCAGCTACATGGGTACGTCTATGTCTATACTTTGTTCTCATGAGACACAGAGAACGAAGAGAAGAAGTGGTTGGCTGTGACGGACTTTGAGCCCGCCGACGCTCGGTAATGATCTTATCTCATTTTAATCTATTTTAATTTATTTCTATCTGGTTTGATCTATTTCCATCTGTTTGATCTACTTTAATCTATTATAATTTGTTTCATCTATTTTGATCTATTTTAATCTGGTTTAGCTCTGCCTTCGTCTGCTTTGATGAACCCAGCTTCAAAGCAACATTCACAATGAGTGTCTCCGCCGATGCCTCTGAAGGTTGGTTTGCCATCTCCAACATGAACGAAGTTTCTATCACCCCCCGTCACTACTCCACCAATGGCTCCGCCGACGGCTACCAGGTATTCGACCGTCTACAACTCTGTAGATTGATACGATTAGGTCCACCATTTTGCGACGAGTCCGCTCATGTCGACTTACCTCGTATGCTATGTCGTCAGTAGATTCGGTCACGTGACTTACAACGGAGGCAGCGTCCCCGTTCGAGTCTTTGCACCACCTCTCGTTGTAGAGCAGGGAAGGTTTGCAGCAGAGACTGGATCGAAGGTGGGATCTTGGTGTAGAGGTGGCTCACGTTTGGCAGATTGTAGATGCGTTCGGAGATTATTTCGATATTCCTTACGTCATGCCCAAATTGGACATGATCGCCCTGCCCGACTTCACTTCGGGTGCGATGGAAAACTGGGTGAAAACTCGTGATTGGCGGGTTGTAGTGGGCTGAATTCGTGCAGGGACTCATCACCTACCGTATCGAGGCCCTCCTGTGGAATCCAAACACTTCTTCTCTGGCTTCGAAGCAATCCATCGCCATGATCATATCACACGAAGTAAGATATCGTCGGTGACATCGTACGTATTGATGCATAACAGCTGGCCCATCAATGGTTCGGAAATCTGGTGACCATGGGATGGTGGGATAACGTTTGGTTGAACGAGGGTTTCGCTAGCTTCGTTGAATACCAAGGAGTTGATCTGGTGATCTTCTCATCATCGCGATCATGATCACATCACCTCCCATCATCATCATCGTCTTCTCACCATCGTGTTCTTCTCATCATCATGATCTTTCTCATCATCATGATCTTTCTCATCATCATGATCTTTCTCATCATCATGATCTTTCTCATCCTCATGATCATGATGCTGACAATGACAGGTCTACCCCTCGTGGAACATCTGGAGTCAATTCATTCCCATGGACAGATCCGTTGCCATGGATCTCGATTCCCTCCACTCTTCCCACCCCCTCGTTGTTCCCATCCTCTCAGCCGACGTCATCACCCAGCAGTTCGACTCCATCTCTTACAGCAAGGGCGCTTCCGTTCTCAGAATGCTCCGTGACAAGATGGAGAAACAGTCCCAGGGCAGTTTCGTCAAGGGAATCCATCATTATCTGACCAAGAGAGAATACGGGTGAGAGATGGTGTGGGTGGGAGCTGAAGGAAGAAGGAATGCCGAGTCGACGCAGCTGTGGGCAGATATCGTAGAAGAGACGGGACAGACAGACGTGACCGGCTTCATGAAGTCGTGGACGGAGCAGGTATGTCTGTCGTGATCGCGATCGCGATCGTCACGATGATGATCGAGATGATGATCGCGATCATGGTGATGATGTTGATGATCACAGGTCGGATATCCTGTCGTGAATGCATCTCTCGGAGACGATGGAAAGATCCATTTGAGTCAGAGACGATTCCTCTACACTTCTTCTCCCACCAACGAGACTCAGTTGTGGAACGTTCCCCTGACCATTCAGAAGAGAGACGATTTCGTCTCTCAAGCGTACGACGAAGAGCACACGGAGGTGAGTGATCATCAAGATCATCATCAGCTCAATCACATCATCATGTCGATCACATCATGTCGATCACATCATGTCGATCACATCATCTCAATCACGTCACCATGTCGATCACATCAGCATGACTGATGTCTACAGATCATCGATGATGGATCTTGGGCCGTTCTAAACGTGAACGGTTCCGGTTACTACCGTGTCTCTTACGATCAAGCCTTACTCGATCGTATCATCGCACAATGGGAGGAAGACCACTTGGTCTTCTCTGACGAGACTCGTTCTTCTCTTCTCTCCGACTCTTTTGCCCTCAATTTGGCTCAGTCTGTTCCCATTGAATATGTGAGTCTTGCATCATGATCATGATCGCACGATCACGATCACACGATCACCAACCGATCATGAAAGTTTCATCTTATTTATTTCATCACATCACACTACATCGATTCCCATGCAAACGAGCTACATCATCATATTCATCATTCATCATCTCATCTACAATCGTCGATTGACGTTCCCCCAGCCCCTCTCACTGGTCAAAAACATGAAGGGCGAGAGAGATTACGTTCCATGGTGGACCACGCTGGGATCCCTCGGAGGATTGAGACCTTTTGTAGACGAGCAGAGGTGAAGTACGTCCTCTCTCTCCTCTGAAGGTTCGCAGGTTTTACGAGACGTTCCAGCGGTTCATCAGCGCTACGTTGAGAGATACCGTGGACCATCTCACTTTCACAGAGTCGGAAGATAGTGATGAATCACACTCTACACGCCTTCTCAGGTATCCCATCCATTCTCATCAGCATCATCACACGATCAACATCATCACGTGTCTCATCATCATATGTCTGATCACGATCATCACACAAACACACTCATCATCACATGTGTCATCATCATCATCATCATACGATCATCCTCTAATGACCTCACCAGACCCGTCGCTCTCACTTCCGCCATCTCTGCCGGCGACGAGAGAACCATCAACGAGGGCTACAGACTCTTCGAAGCCAAGAAACAGGGTAGACCCACCAATACCTCTTCTGCACTCAACCCTGCCATCTACGCTGCTGCCGCCAGCAAGAGCAACGAGATGGACTACAAATGGATGAAGGATGCCTACCTGAAGGAGACATCTGCCACAGAGAAGAACGTTCTCTTGGCTGCACTGTGTAAGTTTGGAAGGCATGAACATGTGGGACAGATCCAATCCACACTGCAAGATGCACTCAACCCAGTGAGAATCACATCATCGACATCACCATCAACGACATCAACATCAAGTTGAGGAGCTGATGAAGATGATAGGACATCATCAAGCCCAAAGACATGCAATCGACTCTCGTCAACATCGCTCGATCTTCCCGCGACGGTCGCACGAAGACCTGGGAGTTCATTGAGAGAAACTTTGATCTCTTAAAGGCCAAATTTGGCGACGCCCCGTTTGTCATGGATGGCATCATCAAGAGAGTCACCTCTCTCTTCTCCACCTCCGAAGACAAGAAGAGGATCTCTGATTTCCTCAACAACTCTGGCTTCTCAAAGGGCTCCCGCAGCATCATCCAGGCGCTCGAGCAGATCGACATCAACCGGAAGTGGAGGGAGAAGAACGTCGAGTCTCTTGAAAAGTGGCTCGACCAATGGGCGGAGAGCCATCCGGAGAAGTAATACAGAATATGCAATCTCTCGTCTCCTCTCGTTTCGATGATGTGATGGTTGTAGTTCATCGAGATAGACGATTGGAGGACGATTGGAATGGCAGGGTGATGGTGATGTGAAGGTTCTCTCATTTGCCTGCCTCCTCTTGTTTATTTTGTTGTTGTCAAACGTCATCAGACATGTCTGCTGAAGAACTGCGAAGGTCCGTGGTGCAATCGGGTCCGCATCGTGCCCTCTCTCATCACCGTCACCTTCGACCTTCTTCAGGCCCAGCACATTCTAAACCGAGAGTAAGCTCAAAGATGAAACCTTAGCCGTGATAAGGTTGTCGACTACCACAGTATAGTACTGATGTAAACAATGTAGACAACAGAGCCCGACCTATTTTTCCTTCCGAGGGCACATCATCTTCACGGCTACAAAAGCCACAGCCCTCTTATCTGTGTCGGTTGTTGAGGTGAGGTTCAGAACGTTAGAGGTGTTCTCAGATGAGAAGAGGTAGCAAAGATGAGCAAGAGCGGGTACATGACAAAGGAGGGAGGGTCGATTAAGACATGGAAGAAGAGATACTTTGTACTCAGAGACGGATCACTCTCCTACTTTAAGAACATTGGGGTAATGATACTGGATCCTCTTAACCGTTCTGACGTTGCGAAATAGGAAGACCCCATTGACACCCTCATCATCTCTCAAGCTTCTGCCGTTCGCGTGGCTGACAAACAAAAGAAGTCCAGACCCAATTGCTTCGAAATCGTCTTTGCCGGTAGAACGTATGCATTCTCGTGTGACACGGAAGAGGAGAGGAAGTCCTGGATGGAGGTGCTCACACCTCTGCTCAAATCCTCTTCCGACGCTGCCGCCCCTGTCAAGAAGGAGAAGGTCTGCGTGGATGATTTTGACCTCCTCAACCTACTTGGAAAGGGTTCTTTCGGTAAGGTCATGCAAGTCAGAAAGAAAGACACTGGCAAGATCTATGCTATGAAGGTTTTAGACAAGAAACACATTCTGGATCACGGAGAAGTTCAACACACTCGCTCTGAGAAGAACATCCTTCAGAAGGTGCGGAATGCAGACTCGATGTGGATTGAAATCTCACCGATTCACAGGTGCATCACCCCTTCCTTGTCAACCTCGTTTTCTCTTTCCAGACCGACGACAAGCTTTACCTCGTCATGGACTATGTCAATGGTGGAGAGATGTTCTTCCACCTTCAAAAGGAGAAGAGATTCTCTGAAGAGAGATCAAAATTCTACGCCGCTGAGATTCTTCTCGCCCTCGAACACTTACATGCCAATGGTATCATCTACAGGTAATCATCATCTGATACGCTGACGTCATCTTTGCATCTCCATCTCCCAACACGATACACACATTTATCTCTGGAGATAGAGATTGATCGTTGTTACAGAGATCTGAAGCCCGAAAACATTCTCTTCACTGCCGATGGACACATCTGTCTCACCGACTTTGGACTGTGCAAAGAGGGTATCGAAACGGAAGCCGACCGAACTGGTACCTTCTGTGGAACCCCCGAGTATCTCGGTGAGACATCATCACATCTCATTTTCCACCTCTATATCATCTGATCTCGACAGCTCCTGAAGTTCTCACGGGCAAGGGTTACAGCAAGCCCGTCGACTGGTGGTCCTTTGGTTCCCTCCTCTATGAAATGTTGACTGGTCTGCCCCCCTTCTACAGCCAAGATGTTCAAGAGATGTATCGAAAGATCATCCACGACAAGTTGAAGTTTCCCGCCAACATGAACCCAGACGCCATGTCTCTCATCGACGGACTCTTACAGAGAGACTTCAACGCCAGACTCAAGGACCCCTCCATCATCAAGAAGCACCCCTTCTTCACCACCATCCCCTGGGACGACTTGTCACAGAAGAAAGTCAAGCCTCCTTTTGTTCCCAAAGTGGTGCGTCTCTCGATCGACATGCGACATGCGATCTGATGATGTGCAGGATGGCGAGGGCGATATCTCTCAAATCGATCCCGCCTTCATTGAAGAAGTGGCTGCGATTACCCCGTCAGACAACAGTGAGATCGACAAGGCAGAACAGTCCAACTTTGAAGGCTTCACCTACGTCTCCGGTGGTGGTGTCCTCAATTGATGTAATTATATTCGGCCCATTGAGAATAAAAGAAATGCGGAGGGTTTTATTGTTGCACGGCCGTGCGGTGGTAGATGCGGTAGGAAGGGAGGGAGTTGATGGAGGTGGACATGCGATGCTTCATCTCTTTCTCTTTCGTTGAGATGAGTTGATCGAGATCGTGGGAGATGATGGACAGACGGTGTGATTCTTTGTGTGCATCGGTCGTCTCGATGACCTCCGGCTGTATACATCTCAATCGGATGACGATCATGATGCAATAGATCACCTTGTCTGATCTCTTCTCTCTTGCCCGTCCCGTTTTCCCTGAGCTATAGATAGAATGTATGCTCTCGTAGCTGGGCAGCTCCTTCTTCGTCTTCAATTCCTCCAATTTCAGACGTCTCATTGGCAGATCTGTCGTCATCTTGGATCGATCCGTCTCTTCTTTCTGTCTTGGTTTCCTTCGATGCCTCTTCGTGTCTGTTTCAGAGGATGAGGAGACGGTGATGATGTGCGATGATCACTCTGTTCAGGTCTCAGGCTGGACAGAACTTCCTCACGGCTGGGAAACATCCCCCTCACTCGCTCGTCGATCTGATGACGTCACGATACGTCACACCACGTCATCATTACCTCACGAAAAGTCTCGGACGACTCTTCGATGTGCTCCTTCTGCAATGCTCTCAACCTGTGCACGTCTACCCAAGTGTTAGAGGTAGCCCTCTTGCTGATGCCGTTCCACAAGTTATCTACGGTCGCGATGGATTTCTCTCTCTTGGTGAGCTCTCGCATCAAGTTTCGTTGAACGCCTTCGATGAGCTGTCGCCTGTGGAAATGAATGGTCAAGCAGTAGAAGGATCTCACAATTCGGACTCTTTGTGTTCATGTGAATCGGATACTCCGTCATCTCCGTCGTCACTGTCGCCACCGTCTTCATCATCTGCTATCACTTTCTCGTCTAAATCGATGGGTAAGGTAGGAATGTTCATTTCGTTCGCGACGCTCTCCTGATGATGCGTCACACTCTTTGTGACATCTCCATCATTCTCACCATCCAGTGAAAGAATGAAGTCTGGTATCCTGCCAGTCTCTGCAGCTCGCTCTGGGTCGTATTGTGGTGTTCTAAAGCGAGTTGATGTTTGGCCAGTAGCTCGGGATGAGATAAAAGCCACAATTGGTAGGGGGAGAACATATCCCTCTGTCCATCTGCTACAGATGATGTGTCAGATGAGAGAATAATCTGACGGCTCACCCTCCTGTTTACTGTACAATTCAAAGATGAGCTTTTCGTAATTGACTTGCCACTGCTCGATGCTCCTCACAGTGGTATCGACGCTTCCAGTGATCATGATCAGCTGATTCAGCATCGCTCTCAACTGACTTTTTCAGATTCAATCGCAAAGATTTTGTACCTTCTTCTCCGGTGGATTCATGTTCTCAACCGCTGAGAGACTCTCGTTCATTCTGACATCGTCTCCATCCTGACATCACATCATTGTAACTCTCATCAGATCCATTCACCTCTTCGTCGTTGAATTCAGGAAGAAAGCACGTGTGCTGTGGGTAAGGAGGAAGTGGGACACCCACGATGTCCATCTGTCGAGCTTTGTCTTCTCTGGTGGCCAAATATCGGTCCCTGTAGCTTCGAAAGAAGTTTGAGTGAGCTAAAAGCCAACCGAAAGCGAGGAGGAGCTCTCTGATCGGATCAGTAAAGACGTCGTCAAATAGCCCTGCACCTGCTATGACCTTCTTCAATGTCCATCTCGTAGAATTCGTTTCTGTCGTATCCCCATTCTTGCAGGTGATGTTGAATGAAAGAGATGGCTATCTACGGTCAGAGATACACGAGGTCAATCATCACCTTCTGATCTCTGGTCTTCGTTAAAATTCCTCCAGAGGCTAGCCATCGCAGACGGTTTTGATGATTTCGGCCGGGCAGCCGAGATGTCTAGCGTAGCAAACTTTGTGATCACTGTGAGAACAAGGCCGTGCAATACAGACCATCCCAACATTATCTTTTTAACGTCATTCACTACCACATCGAGCATTCGTCACCTCACTGGGATCATTTGTTCTACTCTTGCGAAAGAAGTCCAGAGTTATGGATGAATCAATCTCAGTTTTTCTTAAAGCTTCGCAGAGGAACTCTATAGTGGGTCGGATGCCTCTATCATGCTCTGTCATCCGACGCGGCTCAATTGTTTGAGAAGTTCAAGATATTTCAACTTGGCACTACAAAGAAGAACACACGTGACAACGATCATGACGGTGAGATGTCCTCTATCTTCACGTGATCTCATTGTGATATCACCTGAATCCTCTCAGCCAGATCGTAAAATCAAGATCATCGCGTCTGTGGCGTGGGCTTTATTTCTGGGTATATTAGAGCTGCCCCTTCGTCTATGGAGAGATGTACTAGCACCTCTTTGGTCTGATCCCCTTCGACCTGTGTGGGGGCTCGATCCCCCTGCTCCATACAAGAGCCAAAGACAACACGATGCCGACGTTAAAGAAATTATCGAACATCTGAAGAAGGCACGCGAGAGTGGTAAAGAGGTATGACCCATTATTGATCCATCGATTTTGACCCCGATCAGGTCGTGATCGGAAGAAAAGTAGGAGAGGGCCACTCAGCTCGAAGTGGCAGATACAAGGAGAAGGCATTTCGCGTACGAGTCCCTCATCCCTCATCATCTTCTGATCGACGCAGGTGGACATGACCAAACTGGACTCCGTCTTAGAACTCGACGTAGAGTCTCGCCGTGCCGTCTGCGAGCCCTTCGTCAGTTTCTCCGCCCTCTCTTCTCTCACTCTCCCCCACAACCTCTTGCCCCTCGTGGTACCCGAGTTCAGACGGATTACAGTAGGGGGTGCCATCCAGGTGACGTCACGTGACCGTGTCATACGTACTCATACGAACAGGGCTTGGGCATCGAGTCGACGTCTTACAGGTACACCTTTTGTCCTCTCTTCCACTGAAAACTCGCAGAAATTCCACGTTCGATACGACACTGGTCGACACCACCCTGCTGACTGGCCGTGGTGATGTCATCCGTTCTTCAGAACATCCCAGACTGTGGAGATCTGTCCCCGGCTCAAATGGAACCGTTGCACTCACTCTCTCCACCGAGGTGAAAAATTCTGTCGAAGCATCTTTTACTCTTTTATTTTGGGACACGGCTGAAGGGTGATAGGTCAAGTTGACACCTGCGACAGAATGGGTGAGATTGAGATACGTGAAGTACGCATCGCCGTTGGAATTCACCAGAGAATCCAATCGAAAGGTGTGACATACAACGAAGGTGTCCCTCTGAAGACAAGAGGTGGAAGAGTACAACCGAGGAGAAAAAGAAGAGAATTGGATCGGTAATGACAAGCTGATGGATGGTGTCGGTTTTCCGTGGGGCACCATAGGTGAGATGTCACGTACGATATCATACGTAATGACACGGGAGAGGTATGTTCGGAGGTTGCGTGACCAAGGAAGACGCTCGCAGGCTGCATCGATCGGTATTCGGCATCGGGATTCCGGATTTGGGACTGAATTGAGACAGGGAATGCCGATCTACCGCCAGGGGCCGGCCAGCGACCTCTACTACAGACACATCGAAGACATCGGCAAGGGAGGAGGTCACGTGACACCAGAGGCCTTCGAAGAGCATTTAGAAAAGTATGGAGAATTGCTTCACGAAGAGTTGATTCCTACACCGGTGTATCTCTTTCGATACGACGTGAGTCGATCATCTCATCATCGTGCACGACGATCACGTGATGTGACTGACGATCGTGATCGTGATCGTGACATGGTGGTGATCACGTGATCACCGAGCGATGACGATCGAGCGAACATGATGAATGTGTCATCATGAGAGATGGATGGCTGAAGAATAACAGCGTGGAGGATTCTGGGGCATCACAGCCCTTCCAAAGTTCTTCCCTTCACTCGCTTCTCTTCTGAGCAATCGCATATTCCACACCGTACTCACCACTCTCGTTTCCACGGCAACTCTGTACAAGATCGCCATGTTGGTTTCAGATCAGACGAGAGAAGGAAGTGCTATTCTCCAAGATTTAGATATACCACCCTCAGGTGATGAACCACAGCACATCATCGCATCATCACATCATCGCATCATCACAACATCACCACATCACCACATCATCACGTCAGATCACAGCAATATCCACAAGAATCAACATCAATATCCTCATCACGCTATTCTCTCACACGTCCATAGGTGTGAAGAAATTGCTGAGATGGAACGATGACACACTTGGTATCTGGCCCCTGTGGCTGTGTCCCGTGGCTTGCTCACAAGACAAGAGAACCTTCGGTCTCGGTCGATCTGAAGACATCAAATCAGTCGAAGACATGTATGCCATGAACGTAGGGGTGAGACTTTCAGTCACCACGGGGACGAATTAAACCCTAAATCCTTAAGGTGTACGGTGCACCGTCTAACGGAGGTTATCCTCTGTTCGATGCCAACATCCAATTGGAGAAGCTGGTGGCGAGTTTGGGAGGGAAAAAAGCTCTCTATGCCTTCGTGGTGAGTGTTAAGAAGTGAATTTTGAATTGAAGGGGAGTAGTACTCTGACAGGGAGGTCTTCTGGTCGTGGTACGATGCCAGGGAGTATGAAGAACTGCGTGAAGAATACGGTGGAAAGAATGTGTTCATGGGACTGTGGGAGAAGGTGAGGGAGGGGGAAGGATGTAGATTCTAAAGAGATCAGGTGTCCAAGCCGATGGGATGATGACAAATAAAAAGTTGTATCTCAAACTTTTATCACAACATAAATAAGATGGCTCGTTGCGGCGGGATTTTGAACCGCCGAATATACAAGAAAATTGTTTGTTATTCTGCAATATGGTCAGGTGGTCATGCTGATGAAGTCATCTTCTCACCTTCTCACGTGTACAACTGTGGGAAGAAGAAAGAGGCATACCGCTCGTGTTTCATCACGAACGTGATCGAAAATGCGATGGCCATGAGGAAGGCCGCCGTAGTGAACCAGTGAAGGTCTTTGAACGTCCTCAGGGCGATGAGAACGCTGACTGAAGGGTGAGCCACCTTGATGAAGATCAAGCTGGCCGTGGATATGATGCCGAGAACTGTGTGAGTACCAACGACCACGATGACGGCTCCCTGTAGGGGGGAGATGTGCTGATTGAAAGCGAGTGCTGACATGGCGCTGTCCGAGTAGGGATAGTAGTTGTGGTTGTATGAATTTCTGGAAATAAAGACGATGAGTAGGAAGCCGATGATGGTACCCTGCATCACGTGAGATTCGTAAAATCTACCACTCGGCGACTCACGATGGAAGCGAAGGTTGTCGAGAGGAGGCTAGAACATTGCACTCGGATTCGTTCTTCCTTGGTCATCTCAATGCTGGGGTATAACACTTTATCCATGAAGCGGTCGAACTTGGCCGTTCCTAACAATTTGAAGACCTTCTGCTTCGCCTTCTGATAACGGTCCGAACATGCGAGGTCAATCCGCAAGATGAAGAGAGCCTATCGGAGATGAGAAGGTGGGAGAGAGATGACTTTCACCTCCGTCAGGAGATTGACAAAGATAGTCACGAAGCTCGATCGGTTCAGAAAGTTCAAGATGGTGAAGGAATGATGCATCAGATCCATGAAGAGGACGGCACCGTTTGAGGCCGAGAATCCTCCCAGAGAATGAAACAGTCTTGCGAGTGTGAATATCGGGCGACAGAACCATCGAGGACTCACCTCGACAGCATCCTCTTCAGAACGTATTTGAGGACGGCATAGACGAGATTGACGAGGATCTGAGCTCCTGGGTAGGCCGCCAAATAACCGAATATGACGAGATACAGTGCTGAAATGGCGTAAAAGCCAGGCAGTATTACCGTCAACAGTAAGTATGTCTTGATCTTCTCCTGCACCACGTTAAATGAGCTCATCATCACACGACTCTTACTCTGACGGCTGGATCATTTCGTTCTTCCTTGGTGAGCGTAAATAAGAGGGCCAGGGTGCACGGCTGATATCCCAAACAAGAGAGGAGCGAATTGAAGGGCAGGTAGAGGACTCCCACCCACAACGTCTGGCTGGCGATGAGGACTGCCACCCATAGCACGAAAGGCCACAGTTGCCAGAAACTCCATCGCTTCAGATGCGGAAATGCCACAAGCCAAGATTCGGACGACAGACCCCATACCATCAAGGCGGCCAAAACACTCCAGAGAGTGACGGAGGTGACCGTGAATCCATTCGTCGGTGATAGAGGTACCAACATGATCAGTGCGACGACGATGCAGAATTGGGCAAAGACTAAGAGGACCCAGCCGAGCAGATTAGGAATCTCTGAATATTCTATTGGATCTACCCAGTAATCGAATGACTTGAGTGGCTGAGAGATAATCAACCACAACATCACGGTGAGAACACCTCACCTCCTTCACATCATCTGACGTAGACCCTCCTTGAGGCATTACAAGGATGACTGTGCTCGCCGTGGGCGGTCGCTTCTGTGAAGCCTCATGCTCTAAAGGCAAGACGCCATTTGATGATCGCCGCACCATCGCACTATGTTGCTTGGCTGACTCTGACGGAGAGGTGGTGTACTCCCATCCCCAGGGAGACGACGTCACGTGTGGTGGTTAGTTAAGCTTCATAGGAATAATTGACAAAAGGAGCTTCCTTAGCAAGCTGTTCTCGCTCTAAATACGGGATCGTCATCACAACTTTTGACGTGCTGTGGGTTTTGGAGTGGATCGCGAGAGTAGATCAAAGGGTGCGATCAGGTTGATACCCATACTAATTATAGAAGGGGAATGAATCCCTGGAGACCTATATTTTGAGGATTGAAGCTGTCCTTAGCTGCATGGTTTGTTCGCTGGAGAAGAAGGAGATCCTGTTCCCAACCGGCAGATTCAGGTTTCTTGATCAAATACACATTAGAGGACAAATAAGTATGATGCGTGGCAAAGCGATTCATGATCGGAGCCTCTGTGCATGAGATCGTTGCAAACAACAGTCTTTTTTGATCCCGCCAAAATATTGCGTTTAAAAAACGCCAATTGCGCATCATCACAAGCTGAAGACATGACCGAGTGTGGAAACCTTCTATCGAACAACGGAGAAACGAGAGCGGATGATTTAGACATATACACGACCGAGCGTTTTCAAGAATGGGAGAACATCGACCCCAGCACAGGTTGCTATGTGCCCATTATGAAGAAGCCCTCAAGGCCAGTGGTGCGCTCGCCTCTGTCTGATATGAATTCTCCCGTGCACCGCAGTAATCAGTCGCCCTCCCATGTATCATTGGAAATGTGTGTATCACCGGCATCACATCGACCCCTGCTCATACCTCTCCAGGTCCGTCCGTAGCCCTCTACGAAAGACAAACAAATCGTCCACTCACAGCCCCCTCCGCTTCCGTTAGAATGCATCATCACATACTCCCCCGATGTACCGATCTACGTGACTTTCTTTGATGGATGCACGCGATGAAGAGGGGAGAATGAAACAGAGTGTAAATCGTGATTTTTCTTTTATTCCTTCTCGGCCTGACCTTGCATCTGTCCGATCTTCTGTTGCATGACCAACAGAACCGATTCCAAGTTCTTCCTCTTCACGCTGACGGCTTGGGCTACCTTTGAAAGTTTTTAGAAGATGGACGGGATAGATGTGAAGTACCTGATCTGCATTGTCGTTGATCATCTTGATCTTTCTGTCGAAGAAATCTGAGGCTTGTTTCACCGGCTGGAAGGAACATGAGAACAGTTGTGAAGATTGTCAAATGGGTTCACCTTGGTCACATAGTAACCAGTTCCAATGTCGATCAGGACTTGTTCGGTATTGGTCAACTGCCCTGGAACGAAGAGGGAGGTTGTGAGGGGGACCAGCATGGCTTTACCTGATTTTCAATGTAAACATCATCAATAATTCTGAAAGGAGGTACCTTCGTTCTCTGTCTTGATGGCGGATAACGCATCTTTCGAGTCGGTAAAGCGTGCGCCTGTGAAGATCAGAGAAGGCCATCGCATTTTCATCGACGGCCACAGAACGAAGAAGAATAGAAACTCACTGGCTAATTTGAGCTGCTGCCACGAGTTGGATAGAACTTGGACTTCCTAAACATGAGTTAGGAGGCCATATGAGCTGAAAATGTGATTCGGAAATGTGTGATTCACCTCTTCGAACTGCTGTTTGAAGGTGTTAAGCTGCTCGAGAGACAGCTGGCTGATATCGATTCCCTGTTGCTTAGGTTGGGCCATTGCTTGTGATGATCTGATCTCAGATCTGATCTTCACCGTTCATCTACAAACAATTCTTCTAATTTATTCACATTATCACATTTTCCTCGCAGCTAACGAATGAGACGATGACATGTCGTTCATCATCCAGGTCTTTATAGATTGAGAACAATAACCCATGTTTATCTCCTATTCGAACAGATCATCTTTTATCGATCTCATCACACGAGTCTCAGTTGCTGTTTGATCGGGTTCCTCCTGAACAGAGGCATCTTCTTCCACTCCTCCTTCTTCATTCCAAACACCTTCTCAAACTCTTCCTCGCTCAGATACATCTGTCACCGTTCATCATCACCGACACATCCATCATCTCTTCACCTCCAGGTTATTCAGATCGGTTCCTGTTGGTGATGGCTTCCTCTGCAGTTCCTCTAAGGAATAAAACTCCTTCTCTAATGAATTCGAACGCGACCTCAGGGTCGGCTTCGTGATGGGCATCATCATCGGGTTCACACCAAAGTCCATCGGAGTCTCCGGATTGGGACCGGAAATTGGGACGGGGGGCTGGCTCGTCCTCCTAGGAGGTACCGCGGGGCGTTGTAGATGGGCGTCTCCCGCGTTCAAATTGGCGTTGGAATATTCCGACCTTCTCATTTGACCCTGCTCCCGCCTCGCTTCCTCTAATTCCCTCTCCAATCGATCGATTCTCGCCTGCTTCTCGATCCTCTCTCTCAAGCTCAGCACCCCGGACGTATCTTGGCTCGTTGTAGACGCCACCGTGATGACGTCATCGTGTCCCCTCCGGCTCATCATGTCGGCCAGGTCCCTCGCCGCGCGTGACACGGCCCTGGCTGCGACGTCTAAATCGTCTGATAGAGGTAAGCCCTCTCCCAATTTCGATCGGTAAGACATGATGAGCTGGACGGTGCAAGAGGCAACCGAGCGAGCGGCGGCAGTGATGAGTGCCGGGTCGATGGTTTCAGATGACGTGGCGACCTCGAGCTGCTGCACGGATTCCACGATGGAACGTGAGGCAGAGATGAATCCGTTCTCCCACGTACGATCGGCGTTGTAGACGGGCTGGTCGCTCTGTTTTCGGTGAGTTTTCTGAGGGATTTCGGGTTACGTACCTTCTTCTGGCCGATGAGCTTCTGAGCTGCCGCGGCGGCTTGTACGAGGGCGGTGACAGCGGAGGCGAGGGAAGAGCAGCTTCGGAGGGTGCTGCTGTTTGTTTCCATTTTTAGATCCTCGCCGTCTTGGTCGGCTTCGAGCCTCTGGTTCATGCGTTGGGCGGAGGCTGCCGTCAGCCTCTGTGTGGCGTTCCTGCATCGAATGAGATGATATCTTACGTGTGATGTCTCACCGAACGGCTGAGAGACAGTTCTCCATCATGTCATCCGCTTCCTTCGCTTCTTTCTTGTTCTTCTCTTCAGCAGACAATTTCATCTATAACGCTCAGAAATAATTCCTTTTACAAAAATTAAAAGATTTCTCACCCTCTGAGCCATGAGTGTCATCTCACTCAGATTGATACCGGATTGTACGTAAGTTGGACTTTCTATCACGAAGGGGTTGGACTCTTCGGTGAATGGATTCGTTCGCTGAACGGGTGTCTCCTGATCACCCATCATGAACGGGTTCGTCTCCACAGGAGGGGCAGATGCAGCCATCCTGGCCTCTTGCAATCTCCTCTCTTCTTCCATCCTTCTCTGCTCTGCTTCTTGTCTCTCCCTCGTCTCTTCTTCTTGTTGTCTCTTCAGTGCTCCATCGTGGACTACACCAAATATCCTCTCTAGTAACTGTCTCTCATTCAGTACAATGCTATTTCATCTTTCATCATTCATAAGATCAAGTGTGATGTCGAATGAGAGACGTCAGAGTACATCTACACACCTCTCTCTTGTAATCGAATTCGTCTTCCTCTGCCGATGGATTATCATCGATCCACATGAGAGTATCCTCTATCGCCTTCTGCAATTTAACTCTCTCCGTAGCCGTAATCTTCATATCTCTGATGGTGTCACCGTACGCAAACGCCATCTGCTGAAGATAATTCCTCGCCTCCAGCCTCCTCTGGTTCATCAACTGTCACCATCTCGTCAGCACATGTCAATCTGACACTTCTGACACTCACCCCCCTCGATTTGAACTCTTCCGCTTCTCTTACCATCCTGCCGATGTCCTCGCTGGATAACCTTCCCTTGTCGTTCTTGATGGTCAAGTTCTGCGAGCGGCCGCTGGAACATTCTGTGGCAGAGACGTAGAGGATGGACTCCTCGTCTAGACGGAAGGTGACTAGGATCTGTGGTATACCTCTCCTGGCCGGTTGTATGCCACCCAATTCGAATTTACCGAGGAGATTGTTGGATGAAGTGCGATGCATTTCACCTGATAGGAGTTGGATGTTGTTGTCGTGATGATGATGATGATGATGATGATGTGATGGTGTGACGATGTGATGTGATGATGTGATATATCGTGATGATTCATTTCTTTACCTTCGTAGATCTGAATGAGAACGGAAGATTGATAATCGGAGGTGGTAGATACCATCTGTGATTTTTCCGTGGGAACTCGACTGTTTCTGTAGGAGACGTCAATCTACAACGAACCATCACGAGAGATTCCACCTCGCAATGAGAACCGACATGACTCCACCTACACTCTTCAGCGAAAGAATAAAACGAAATAAAATCATTTTCTCACCGATGGTCTCCACGCCGAGCGACAACGGTGCCACGTCCTGAATGAAGTGGTCGTCCCTCTTCTGATTTCCCGCCAAAATTGCCGCCATGACCGTCGCGCCGTGAGCCACGGCCTCGTCTGGATTGACTGACCTCTTCAGCTCCCTTCCATCGAAAAAATCTTTCAGCATGATCTGGATCTTTGGTATACGAGAGGAACCTCCAACGAGAACCACGTCATCTACTTGTTCTTTTCTCAGACCACTGTCCATCAGGACCTGCATCATCGCGGTCAGTCTCATCGTGAAGATGATGATGGGAGATGGTTACCACTGCGACGGGTGCCAGGCAACGATCGAAGAGGTCTCGGTTGAGTTCCTCGAATTTCGCCCTCGTGATGGTGGCTGCGAAATCTTCTCCGTCGTAGAGGGCATCGATCTCTAATGAGCTTCTCGTCTGTGTAGATAGTTCCCTCTTTACTCGTTCACATGCAGTTCTCAGCCTTCTCAATCTATGGTGGGTGTCAGACGCAGGTCCGTCACATGATGGTGCGTGGTGGAGAGAAGTGATTTGAAGGTGGACTCACGCTTTCGGGTTCCTGCCGATGTCTTTTCCCTTCTTCATCTTGAACTCATTGGCAAAGTGATGGACTAATCTGGAATCGAAATCTTCTCCTCCCAAATGAGTATCACCCGACACGGCAAAGACAGAGAAAGTTCCATTCTCCACTTTCAACAGAGACACGTCTAAAGTTCCTCCACCTGCAACGATATGAGATCCATCATGATTGTGTGATCGTCTACTTACCGAGATCGAAGACGAGGATATTCTTTCTTTCGGTTCCTCTATCGTAACCGTAAGCGACGGCGGCAGCTGTGGGTTCGTTCATGATACGGACTACATTGAGTCCAGCGATGGAGGCTGCATCCTTTGTGGCCTGTCTCTGAGAATCATTGAAGTAAGCTGGCACAGTGACGACGACGTCGCGTACAGAGTGCCCAACGAATGTCTCTGCTGTTTCCTTCATCTTGGTCAACACCATGGCTGAGACCTCTTCGGCGGTGAAGAGTCTCTGTTGCCCCTGATACTGGACTTCAATGAGAGGTCGATCGTCTCTTCCTGAGACGACTTTGAATGGCCATTGGATGATATCAGCTTGTGTTAGTGGATCAGAGAAACTTCGACCGATGAGTCTCTTGACGTCAAAGACCTATCAGGAGTCAGGAAAGATGGACGAAACCAGTTGTTCACCGTGTTCTCTGCATTGAAAGATGCTTGGTTGTAGGCGGCATTACCCAAAAGCCTCTCACTGTCTGTGAAGGCTACATAAGAAGGTGTGATCCTCTGTCCCTGGTCGTTGCTGATGATCTCCACTCTCCCGTTCAACCAAGCGCCGACACATGAGTAAGTGGTTCCTAAATCAATACCAACTGGTACGTTCATGTTCTATATGTTTTCGTGTTGTTCGTGATGTTCGTGTTGATGTTGTGTCGTTTTCAGTCTCGCGGCAAAATCCTCCTTGCCGAGTTTCAATGAAATTTCGTGTCTGGAACAAGCAGAGACCGTTCAAAGAAGGAAGCTGTTCATCAGTCCTGCCCTCCTTCACGAGCTTCATAGAATTGGAAGTCAGAGAGAACAACATACATCATGGCTGCATGAAAGGACGAATAAAATGGTTGATTTATTTTCTGTCCGATCTGATCACATCACATCACGATGATCGGAAGTGCGGTGATCAGACACGGTGTTGCTTCATCGTTTCAAAGATGTACAAAGTTATCCCAATCTAATGTCAACAGACAGATCAGGGTGAGAGGTGATTGCCCTGCATCTGAATCTGACCGGGCCAGCTGAAACCCACTCAATACACCATAAGAAGCCAATCAAATTCGCCCAAAGTGAGTCTCATCCCTTATCAAGTTCGCTTACGGCTGACAGGATGATAATCTGAAATCATCCACCGTATCGAATGATACCGAACAGTCGACCCTCGAACACACTCCAAAACGACGATGGATTCCCGCCGTCGGTGTATTGGGCGTAGGTGTGTTCGTTTCCCATTTATCCATCTCACCCCCACAGCTTCCTGCGTCTACCTCGGAGTCGAATTTCAAGACTACTGGTTCACTTCAGATCCTGGCAACCTTCGATTGACCGACAAACTTCCATTACCCGTTCGCGTCGGCATCTTCACTGCAGCCGCCGGTGGCCTCTTTGCCTTCAACGCTTGGGCCGTACCTTATCTCATCGGCAACACCAACCGTCTGGGTAAGATTCCATACGTGCCCTCCACGCCCGACAACATGGAGGCCGTGTTCGAGATGCTGCCCATCAAGCAGTTGAGAGGTGAGACCATCATCATCATCGCATCATGTGATGGTGAGATGTGTGATGATGGACGTAGGAAAAAAGTTTGTCGATTTAGGAAGTGGAGATGGAAGGATGGTCATCGAGGCTGCAAAAAATGGAATGACAGCGGTGGGTATTGAAATCAACCCGTGGCTCACCCGCACGGCGAAGAAAAATGCAAAGGATGATGAAGAAGCGGAGAACGCCGAGTTTGTGAGTTCATCATCAGCATCACGATCATCGATCGAATCATGATCACGATCGCTCGCATCGATCACCACCGTTCATATTCTATATCCGACGTTCATCATCACACCTACTTGTATCGATCATCGTCATCGTCATCGACATCATGGACTGATCTCGTCCAGTTGACGGGTGATCTGTGGAAGACAGACATCCAAGACGCAGACGTCGTTCTGTTCTTTGGAGTACCTAACACGATGAAGAGGTGACGTGATGATGATCGTCAACGTGTGCTGATGATGGAGACAGGTTCGCAGAGAAAATGAAAGAGGCCAAACCTGGAACGTTTGTCTTGTCTGTGGAGAACCCCATTCCTGGTTGGAAGGAAGAAGACAGCTTGAGCGGTGTGTATCTGTACAGAGTCCCGAGCCAATAGATGTTGATCCCATCGAGAGTTGGAGTCCAAGTGATGAGAGACAAGATGCAAGATCATCGTGCGAATTTGATGTGTTGGTGATGATGGATGTGCACAATTGTTTGGAACGCTGAACGCGGGTGATATGTAATCAGAATCGGGTGACGATGATGTCCCACACGAGGGCTACACCAGCACTCTTCTTTCTCCTTTTTATCTTCTCAATCAATTCTTGCCATGCAGATCGATCTCCGGTCTATCTGAATTGTATGGATGAGATGGCACAGCATTGCGATAATCTTTGTCAACAGAGGTTCAGTGAATACCCCGAAGGTATGTATCCTCCCTAAATGTTCTTCTGAATGGAATGAAGGTTCGCTGTTGCACTATTGGGATGTGTGGTCTGTTCACATGTTGGGATACAAGACAATGAGGAGGAACAATTTCACTCCTTGTCAAGAAAGGTATTGCATCTTATCGTCTTCAAATCGTGTTGATTGGAACAGATGCATACAGAGGAAACATTACGAATGTTCCGTTAAGAACTGGAAAGGTAATACCATCCGAAGACCTGATCTGATCGACTTTCAGATGGAGATGGAGAGATGTATGAATACAATGGACGAGTGCCTATCACGCGAATCACCATCGTCGAGGAAATCGCTTCCGCCTTCTTTTCTCTCGCGAGTGCCATCACCGTCACCATCTCTCTCTTGATGTACATCAAAGTTGCATGGAGGAAAGGGAAAGGTGATCGCTTGATCATCTCACCTTTCACCTTCTCATCTTCCATCAGGTGATCACATGCCCATCACAGTCAACGGTCACACACCTTCCAATTACAAGAGCCTCACACAGCGTGAGCAGGTGAGTTCTGCATGTCGTCTCATCGGCCGATGGATGACGATCAGGTGGCTGCCTCAAAGAAGGACGGTTTTCCATTCCGTTGGATCGTGGCGGGCTACCTTGGCTTATCCACGTTCGCGGCTTATTCTGCTACACTCTTTCACATCAAGGACACACCCATGACAGAGAAGATGGATTATTATTCCGCTCTCGTTGCGTTGCTGTGGGCGCTCTATATGACTACACTCAGGTAACGATCAGAGGTCATCTTGCATCATCAAGATGCATCATCTACATCACATTCACATGATCAATTACCATCATCACATCATATCACACATTTCGTTTGACACAAACAAAGAGTCTTCTGGTTGGACACCATGAAAGAGATGTTGAGTCTGGGAACCTTATTGTTCCTCTACACTTGCTACCATTTACACTACATGCACTACATTGTCTTCGATTACGGCTACAACATGAAAGTCCTGGTCATCACCAATCTGACAGAGGGCGTTCTACAATACATCTGGCTCTATCACTCCAATCACCCGTGAGACTTTGTCATCATCTACATCTTCATCATTGCCATACGATCATCATCATCATCGTGTTGATGTGATGATGCAGGAATCGAAAATGGCTCTTTGCTCTTCGTACGACTATCATTCTGGGTGCCGTATTCGAAATGGTCGATTTCGCTCCCGTATTCGGGGTGAGATCATCATCATCGCGTGACGATGTGACGCCGCCGATGCTGATGCCGACAGTTCATCGACGGACATGCGTTCTGGCATCTCATCATATTGTTCATGCAACCTCTCGCTCGGTGGTGGTTCATCCGAGACGCCGAATTCTTCACGGGAGATAAAAAGACGCATTGATTCTTTCGACTCTTTTTATTCTACAGAGCCAAGAGACACGCCATGATGAGAGCTGCGACGGACAATTGAACCGCGGCGGCTATTCCGGGCTTTACGCTCGTCGGCTTGAGCACATCAGAACCCGTCGGCTGATTGGTGGCCGAGTCATTCTCGATCGCGATCGCATTGATCCACGTTCCATTGACGTCGCTGGGGTACTGCCAGCCCATGAAACCTCCGAACCGTCCCTTGTCTTTGGCCATCTTCCCGCATGCGGCCAGATCACTTGATGACATGAAACCCGTGTTGTAGGCGTCTGTCTTTGCGATGGGCTTTCCGATGACGATCTTCGAGGCGGGGATGTTCTTCGCGATGAGCTGCGAGACTGCAGTGTTGCTGGCCCATCCATCGGATGCGACGAGTAATGTATCACATGTGGAATCTGATTGGATCAGATGAGACGAGAGGATGAGGACTCACAAGTGGTGCTATCTTGGTTGTAGAATTGGACGTTGTACCTGCGGATGTGAGATGGTGATGTTGTGATGTGACATCACCAATCGATGCCGCTTCCGGCTTTCTGGTGGATGGTGTTGTAAGCGCCGTCGGGATATTTCGTGTCCATGAAATAAGGTCCCTGTCTCAGATCAGAATGCAATGATGAAAGTGTCCCATCTGCGAACCTGAGGAGCGTGGGAGATCGTGTATTGGGGAGAAGGAAGTGCCGCTGTAGTCCATCAGCTGCAGTGTTCTGATGGAACGTATCTTCACCTCGAAGAACCTTGTTGAACGTGATGAGCCAGGTTGCCCCAATGTTATTCTCGAAAGAAGCGGAGTCTTCGTAATCCACGTCGGCACCGTCCAAGCGATTGGAGATGATCCACTGTGCGAAGCTGTTGGCGGTGGCTGTTGCATCTAGGTTCTGAGTAGCAGGATTGACGGTAGAACCAAAAGCAGAGACGGTGACTCTGATCCCTGCCTGTCTGATGTCATTCGCAAGATTTATCGGGAGCTCACATTGTGATACGCATTGAGATAGGTGGTCTTCGTGGAATCATCCAAGGACGCCCACGCTGAGGCGAGATCGGCCGCTCTATCGGGCAGCCAGAAGGCGAGGATGACATTGTTGTATGCGTTCTTCGGTGCGTAGCCGGGGACGTTGAGAGATCTGGCGAGAGCTTCTCCCCACCAACCTGCGGCGCCATCGATATACACGGCGTATTTGGGTCCCTGTAGACGTCACATCATTTGTGATTCTGTTGAGACTTACAGATAAAATAGGTGCAGAGATATTCTGAGCCCAACTGAAAGATAACAACAAGAGAAGCAGTAGAGGGGTCCTCATAACGGTGGTTGTGAAAAGTGCCTGACAAGCAAAAAAGAACGAGGGCGTTTGTAGAGTACGAGTTTGAAGAAATAACGGTCATTTTCTCATGCGGCATGTTCACGGAAGATCATGTGAGAGGCACAGATTCACCAAATGACTTTGATTTCTCGTATTCCGAATTGTCCCTCAGTGCGAAGAGAAAGAGGGGTGGATCAAATGATGTATCACCAGTCAACACGAAATCACCACGAACGCGGGGTATAATATCGGATAGTGTGATCCTTCTAACTGGCGTCAGATGATGGGAGATCTTCCAACGGATCACATCACAGTCACACGCACGATAATACGAAAGCATCGCTCATACAGAGCACCCATGTGATAGCGACCTCAGACGTTCAAGAGATCAGAGCCGATGTGACGAAAATGGGACAAAGAGGAATCAGAGAATCTCTCGAAGAACCAGACAGACGACCGAGAACGTATCGATTCAAAGATTACATGACATCCAAGAAAGAAAAACTGAGAGCTCAATTCGACACGGAGAGGTGACATTATGGATGATGATCGATGGAATGAAGAGTGTGACAGAGAGGGGGAATCGAACCTATTCGAGGGCGTTACCATTTGGGTTCGTATGTGATATAGACATAGATATCTGACGCATCATCAGGTGAATGGGTACACATCACCTCCATCGGTGGTCTTACGCGACATCATGCTCCTCCACGGAGGAACGTACGAACATTATTACACCAAATCGAAGGTAAAAGAGAGAAGGGGAACACCATCTGACACCATGTCAGGTCACCCACATCATCGCCACCAACCTCCCCGATTGGAGGATCAGAGAACTGACCGAGTGAGTTTCCGTCCCAATTCCAACTCGAAGCGTCCCAATTCTCAACTCGCACAGCGAGAGAGTCGTTCACCCCAATTGGATCTTGGATAGCGTGGAGCTGAATCGTTTGCTTCCCATCGATCCGTACGTTCGTTACAAGGGAGGAGAGAGAGGAACGAGAGACCTCAGGGAGGCCTTGTCTCTACCTGCAGAGAGGGTGACGTCACCGATGAAGGTGATGATGTCATCCGATCCACTGAGGAGTCGTACCGTGAAGGACACGATGAGTCTGTTGAAGAGAGCGCAGTGCATGACGGGGAGGGATCAGGTGATGGATCATCATCATGATGAAGATGATGACGGGGGTTGGTGTGTCGTTCTGACCTCCACAGAATCATATCGATCTGACGAACGCAACCGAAGCCACAAATACAAAGAAAACACGTGAGATGGAGGAGAAAGTTAGACAAGCAGACAAGACAAGACAAGAGGATGAGGAGCGAAAGAGAAGAGAAGAGGAGAAGGTGCAGAAGAAGAGAAGGGAAGAAGATGAAGAGCGGAAGAGAAGAGAAGAGGAGAAGAACCAGAAGGTGCAGAAGGAGAGAGGACAAGACACACCAGAGGCCCTGCGTGATAATTTCGTTCCCTCCTTCTTCGCTTCTTCTCGCCTGCATCACCTCTCCACTTGGAAGACGAAATTTCAGACAGAGATCCAGATGTTTCTGAAGAGTAGGATAACCAAAGAGGGAGAGGAAGGAGAGGAAGAGGTGATTTGTTCGATCTACAACGGTGTAGATGAACGGAGATAGGAAGAGGAGGAAGAGGAGGGAGAGAGGGAGGACATGAGGGAGACGAGGAGAGAGGAGAGATGTGACGGGAGGATCATCATGCACGTGGACATGGATTGTTTCTTCGCTTCAGTGTCAAGGATAGGAAGAGAAGATCTCAGGGGTGATCATCATCACATCATCGTCATTTCACATCGTCGTCATCATTACTTCGCATCATCATTGCATCACATCATGAGATGACAAATGACATTTTTGACAGACAAACCATTGGCCGTATCTCACTCCACATCATCGAAAGAGTCCACCGCCGACGTAGCCTGTGCCTCCTACGAAGCCAGAAACTTCGGTAGAAACACCCATACCCTTCTCTCCATTGATCTTCCAACAGGTGTCAAGAACGGGATGTGGCTATCTGAAGCGAAGAAACTATGTCCCAATCTCATCGTAGTTCCGTATCAATTCGATCTATACGAAAAGGTAACGACAGGGTAGATCACGTGACGCTGACGTCAGCAGGTTTCGAAAGAGATCTACACGATATTTCTCAGTTACTCGAGGAAGATCCAACCGGTCTCGTGTGACGAAGCTCTGTTGGATGTCTCACACTATGGTCACGACCACATCCTCCGAATTGCAGAAGAGATCAGGAACCAAATACTACAGAGGACGGGGTGTCCCTGCAGCGCCGGTATAGGTGAGACGTCGACATTCTATCGGATTCTCATCGACTTTTCACAGGTAGTAACATTCTACTGGCCCGTCTGGCCTGCAAGATGGCCAAGCCGAACGGATCGAGACATCTCACTGATGCTGAATCGATTGAAACCATCCGCAACTTGAACGTCACTTCTCTGCCCAACGTGGGAAGAAAAATCGCGAAGAAATTAGAGATGGTGGGTCGTGTGCGGATGATTCACATTGAAAAGAAGTAGGAGGGCATCGTGACAGCGGGAGACATGGTGAACAAGGGATCTGATTGGCTGAGAGATCAATTTGGGCCCAGATTGGGACTCACACTGTACCATTACGGCATAGGGAGGGACGACAGAGACCTACAGACTGCCACGGTGTGTTTCATTCTTGTGAAATCGAACGTAATGGAACGTACAGAAGCGTAAGAGGATCGGTAGTGACGTGAATTGGGGGATACGTCTATCTACAACGCAGCAAGTCCATCTATTTTTAGAACAATTATCACCCGAGGTGTGTTCACGATTGAAAGAAGCGGGCGTGAAGGGTAAGGCCATCACACTGAAGGTGAATCTCTCATCTACAATCGCTATATACACGTCTCATCCATTGAAATCAGATCAAGAAGAAGAGGGAGGGAGCACCCGAACCACTGAAATACGGAGGACACGGCATCGTAGATAACATGAGTCGATCGACTACCCTTCCCTCCCCCACCGATTCCTCTTCACAGATCACAAAGTGCGTCCATTCCTTTCACGAGATCTCGACGAAATCTCAACGAAATCTCAGGATCGTCTGCGGGATATTCGATAAGATGAAGATTCCAGCCGATCAAGTGAGAGGCATCGGCATACACGTGTCGAAACTGGTGAGTGGTGGGTGATGGTAGAGACTGAAGAAGAGAAGAAGGAAGTGGTGGAGATCGAAGAGAGCAGTGAGACACCACAGCAACGATTGGACATCTTCTTTCGATCGAAAGCGAATCCCGTGCAGACGAACGAAGAGACTGAAAGAGTGAGGAGAGAAGAGGAAGAGAAGAGAGAAGAAGAAAAGAAGAGAGAAGAAGAAAAGAAGAGGGAAGAGGAGAAGGAGAGGGGGGAGATAGAGGAAGAGAGGAGGGGAGATGTAGAAGAATATGTCCCCGTCGATTCAGAAGACGAACTAGGATTAGACGAAGAAGAAGAAATCATCCGAGCACCTCCACCACACAAACCACCGATGCAGAAGGTAAAGAAACAAGTGTATTCCCCCTGACCTTCTACCAGCACCCAAAGAAAAGGAAGGGAAAGAAGGAAGAGAAGAAGAAGAAGAAGAAATCGACGGAGAGGACACTCCACGACATGTTCAACCTCCGCAGGGCAGCACCAGCAGTGACAGTAGA
This sequence comes from Planoprotostelium fungivorum, assembly GCA_003024175.1. NCBI lineage: Eukaryota > Evosea > Variosea > Cavosteliida > Cavosteliaceae > Planoprotostelium > Planoprotostelium fungivorum. Next base: position 28,037 of record MDYQ01000040.1, on the reverse strand, counting down.
ACCCAATCACATAGAACCAGTGACAACCACAAGAGCCTACACGGACGAGAATCGACAGAACTTGCAGGTGACCCTCTCACTTCCCTCTCACATTCTAAACCCTTCAGGATTTCATGTTGACATTTGAAGAGGCACTGAAAGGGGGAGACTTACGTGCGAGTGATGTGTCTCGCATGATCTCGGGACAGGTGAGAGATGAGACTAGAAAGACGATTCACGGCTGCAGATCGAAGGGAAAGATTTAGAAGGGGCAAAGAGGATCTTACAGAGGTTGAGGAGGGTGGCAAGGGACGGATACAAGTGGAGGAGAATGTATCACGAGTGTCTGCACGAAGGAAACAGTGCACTCGGTCGGGTTTATGATGGAGCTACCTTCGACATCCATCCCCTGTGAATATTGTAAAGTGACACAGAGACGGTTTTCTTCTTCTGTAACTGTGTGGATTGAACTCGGTGGATCTCGTTCATTCGATAGGAGCACACATAGTCTACAGAAAGATCGTGTTCGTGTGCCTTCGTTGCAGATGACGAGTAAGCCTTCTAAACCCTTCGGTCTTCACGGTAAATCGGTGATAGTGGTTGTAGATGGGAGTGAACGAAAAGAGAATCACATCATCGACATCATGCAGACGGCATTTGTGTTGGGATCTAATATCGGACGCATGAGATCCATCAGGTTGATACCATTGAACTCCTTCAACATTCAGAAGAGAGGGCTCAGCTTTGGAACACCAGAAGATTTTACGAAACGCTTGAACAACGACATCTTGATCGCAACAAAGTCACAACAGAAGGACAGATTGTCCGTATTGAGAAAAGTTAAGACACAGGTGATCGCATTTCTACTTGTTGTCTACAGTTTCTCAAGTCCTTCAGTTACAATACCAAACGAAAGAGGGCCCCGATTCGTTGACAGAAGAGTCTGTTGCCAAGTTCTTGTTCAAAATGTCTCAGTCATCCAAGGAAACCGAGAAGATCATGAGTTCGAACGGAAGGACAGATCTCGCTCAGAAAGAGAGAGACATCATCACAATCATTGCAGAATATCTCCCAGAGTTGGATGATTTGAAGACCAAATTGGAAGCCACTGTTCGTGATACGGGTGCCACCTCTGCAAAGGAGACGAAGAAAGTGATCGATGGTGAGGTTATCATCATCGAGATCCTCTCTGATGGATTCCAGCCTTGGAGAAATTGCAATACAGCAAGGCGGAGATGACACTGATGAGATCCATGATCAAAGACGTCCTTGATGTTCCAAAGGCATGAGAAGACGGCCAATTCAGATCAAGAAGAGATTTTGAAAACAGATCATTTGAGTGGACAATGTATATGGATCGATGGTATAAAATGATGCAAACGATCGTGTGGTACAATTCTTCAATTGATATCACACATTGGTGTGTCATCGCCTCACTCATCGTCTCTTTAATTCCACATGAACATCAGGGATGAGAAGATGCATCATGGATGTCCACACACTCGTACCTCTTTATTTCGAGATGAAGTCCCTCCATTCGTGTGATATGGCGTTGACATCCTCCAATTCCTCTCTCTTGATCCTCAATTCAAAGGGCGAACGACCCACCAACACCTGATCCTCTCTCAGCCACCGTCCCACAAAAGAATAAAACGAAATAAAATCTCACCTTCGCATCTGCTTCACGATCGAAGAGACCCGTCTGTGAAGAATGGAAAGGGTTGATCTCGATCTAAAGAGGTCAACCTTGTCGCATGAGCTCACGACTCACCACGAGTGGATGATCCCATTCGATCGTGAGGCCCTCCATCGTGTCCCCTCCTCGTTGTGCGAATGCAAAGTCGATGACGTACTCTCGCGGGAATTGTGGATTCTCTTTCAATCGAGGGAGGATGTCGTTGAGGTAGAATCTCTCAATGGACTCTGTGATCTGTCTCCTTTCAACTTTAGATATGTCTCTGACGCACCTGTCTCTCTAGAGCCTGCAGCCTGGGGAATTGGACGAAGAAATCGTACTGGGTGATGCAGTTGATGCGATCATCGCAGCAGAAGGCGCGGAATTCCATGTCTACGGGGATCTCTCTCCACTCTCTCACGATAAACTCAAAGTCCAATTCTACGTCGATATCAGTTGGTTTCTCAACGTGATGAGAGTGCCGATGGTGACATGTGATGTGTTGTCACGATCACGATCGATGATGATGATGTGTACCTTCTTCTTTGCACACTGAAGTCACGGCCGCTATATCCTCCTGAACTCTCTCACTTCGAATGAACAAGTCCAGTGCCTGACTGGCACAATCGACCTACCACCCATCAGATCGCATGGACTCCACGTCCATCACCTTGAAGGCCTCTCTGACGGCAGACAACACTGCGATCACTTGTTCATTGAGAGATGCAGGGACTCCATCTCTTTGTGATGGAGACAAGTGACGCAGGTAGTTCTCTCTCAGACCTTTTCGACCCAAGGCAGCATCTTTAGGTGACCTAGATGGAGAGATGAGATGGATGATGATGGTGGATGGGGACACCTGCAGGAGGTCTTGACGAACCACGAGTGGTTGTCTCTTCCATAGGTGCATTGCAGTTCGTTCGATGCAGCGGACATAACGTGATCCATCCTCTCTCGAAGATCGGCCAGGTCCTCCTAATCAAGATGAGAAGGTGGGGAGGGGAGTGATGGATACCTGTACGATCTTCTCGATGGACGTTCCCCTCTTGTAGGACTTGTGAGCGTCGACTAGATCTTGACAGTCTTTGCGGGTCATTGGGAATGATTTACTGAAGAAGGTGTGAGATTGGATCATCGGATACCAACAGTGAAAGTCCAGTAGTCGCATCCTCCTCGTGTATTCCATATCATCTTGGACATCCAATCGTTCTGTTTTACATGAGGAACAAAGTATAAAGGGGAAACTCTACCAGATGCGAAGTTGAGTCTGTCGTTTTCTTCGATGTCTACGTGAGAGAGTTCTTTCTTCTTTGCGCCGAGGAGTTGTGCGAGCGACATCTTCTTTGTTTGTGTGAGATCACCTCGTGTCTAGATCTGCCTTAACCGAACATGTCATTCAGCGAACTTCCAGCATCGTGTGTGTCAATTGTAATCCGGTGGCCGTGCATTGAACGATTGAGAATCCTCTTATATAACCAATGTTTTCTATTGCTCACGTGAGATGATGGTGACTGTCGAGGGCTCGCACGCGTACTCGGAGAAAAGTTTGACCCGACGTCATTCATTCCACACAAACCATGGACAGCCAACTCCTGCAACAACCAGCCGTGTGGATTGCCACAGCCGCTGCGACAGCAGCATCTGTCGTCGGTTACAAAATCATCAAGTTTACAAAGGCAGACGCATATGAAGGGTAGAGACATTCAATCGACGGTCGACGTTCCTCACGTAATGGCAGAGTCGACGAGAGGATCCCCACACCTGCTCCCCTCTCTAATTATCTCGGGGCCATTCCTTATCTGCCAGCAGAGTTTCCCTCCTCAGTCTTCCACAGATGGAGCGCCATGCTTCCGATCTACAAGATCCACTTCTTCAAATTACCAATGGGTGAGTCTGTTTACCCGAGCTCACACATCTGAATCGACACAGTCGGTATCTCCGATCATCAGTTGGCGAAAGACATCATCAACAGCGGCTCCTTCGATGAGAAACACAAAGCGTACGATCTCATCTCTCGATTCGTCGGTGAGTCCATCGACATGATCCCATCTGATCTTTAAAGGCAGCAAGTCCATCTTGATCACTTACGGAGAGGAATGGAAGAAGACCCACAAACTAGTGGCTCAGACCTTCAACGTGGCCAACATCGAGAAGAACTTCCTCCCCACCATGGTCAGGACAGCTGAGATCCACGCAGAGAGAGTGAGTCACACGAATTTTATCATGCGGCGATGTCCTCTCATCACAAACAGTTGGCAGAAAAGTATGCATCCAACAGACCTTCTGTAGGATCTATGACCTCGTTCGACATCGACAAGGTGAGAATCACCATCCCTTCACATCATCTCGCATGCCCATGAAGATCGTGCAAGATCACATGACACGATCACATCGCTCATGGAGACACCACAGTGCACCGTCGCCGTCGCCTTAGACATCATCGCAAAGACCGTCTTTGGAGTGGACAACACTGAAGCAGAGAATATCCGTGAGTCACCCTCACCCCTCACCCTGACGCGAGAACAGAGACCATCCTTCACTGCATGGAACAGGGAGCATTCGAAACACAGAGGAGATTCTACAGTCCCTTCCGCCTCTACAACCCGTGGCTGCTGTGGAAGCACAATCGAAACATCTCCACCTTACGCTCTGAAATCAGAAAGATCGTCGGGGAGAGGAAGGACCAACTGGGTGGGTCGTGGGGGTTTCATCGCGTTGACACGTTGTAGATGAGATCCAGGACACGAGAGATTTCATCGCGTCGATGCTGAAGGCGAGGGACGATGAGACGGGACACCTCTTGGATGAGGAGACGATCATCGATCAGTGCATCACCTTCTTCTTTGCTGGTCTGTCATTCTCTTCATCATCACATCATCACATCATCAACCTCCATCGTGAACGTTCTTCTGATCATCATTGCGATCACCACCACGATCTTCATCGTCCATCTGTCTCATCAGATCAGGTCACGATACTTCCGCTCACACTCTGGCGTGGGCCTTCTATCTCATCTCAAGACATCCCGAAGTAGAAGCCAAGGTGAATCATCTCGCGAGATCTAGAGAAGATCGTGGCAGATTGTAGATCGTCGTGTAGAGTGATATACGTCTGACACACAGACAGTTACTAAGAGAGATCGACGCACTGGGTGATGTGGAGTTGACGGCCTTGAGGTTGAATGGATTGAAGTATCTCAATCTCATCATCAAAGAGACTCTAAGAATGTACCCTCCTGGACGTGAGTCGATCACCATCTCATCATCGATCATCGTCTCATCCCAATCACACACACGATCATCGATCACAATCCCATTGTGTCATCTGATGCCGATCTTCCCTCAGCTGCCATCTCCAGGAACACCAATCGAAAGGGAAAGATAGGACAATACGACATCAACAAAGACGTCGGTTGCTCCGTCCACGTCTTAGCCATGCACTACAACGAACAGTACTTCCCCAACCCTACAAGATTCGATCCCGAGAGGTGCAACATCATCGCGATGGACATCAACGAATGACTCTCGATAGATTTAACGAGGAGAACGTAAAGAACATTCCACCCTTCCAATACATCCCCTTTGCAAAGGGAGAGCGCAGTTGCATCGGGCAGAAGTTTGCCCTCTTGGAGATGAAGGCCGTGCTGGTGGCATTCTACCGCAAGTTCACCTTCACGCCTGACCCGTGGGCTTCTCTGAAGATCGATGCCATGATCACCTTGCAACCCACTGCCGTGCGTCTCATTGCAAAGGAGAGGATCCTAAAATAAAGTCTGTTGACATCTATCTCTGGTGTCGTGTGAATAAGGATCGCCTGATGACCTTCACGCCTGACCCGTGGGCTTCTCTTTGCTTCCGGGAATCTGTCACCTCATCATTCTCCATCTCATCATCATGACGATCATCATCATAACGATCATCATCATAACGATCATCTCATCATCACAACACGATCTTCCCATCACGATCATCACATCAGGATCTCTTCGTCATCTCATCATCAGATCATCTCCCACCTCCGTCCAATTGACCGGAACCTGCGATGGGCACGTTGAGTCTCTGAGCGAGGAGAATGAGGCTCGATGTCGAAGGCCCAACGTATCTGTCGTTTCACTTTTCTCCAACATCGGTACTTGCATTCGGTTTACCCTTCGTGGTCTTTGGACTTCGTCTTCTCACTAGTCGGTCACCACGACGATGTTCGTTCCTTCTTGTTCAACTTCTCCGAGAGAACTCGGACATCACACCGTTTTTTTTTCTCGGTTGTTTTTCAAGTTGTGACTTTCACAGCCACAACGTCACTTTATCGCGGACCAAGAAATCGCAATATTCAGTCAAAATAACTGACTTCAAAGAAAACAAAGAAACCTGAGAACAAACCTGAACACCTGAACAGCTGACAGAGTTTGCAGACTGGGACGATTGTTGAAAACGATTAAAGGGTGTGGTCATGTCATTACCATTTTAGGAACTTGATGTTGAACGCAATCGCGACCATCTTCGTGATGACCGGATTATTCTCAGCCATAGATACAGCTTGGTACGGCAGATCCACCTTCGCCCCTCTCAATTCCTTCTTCCAGTGAAGACAGAGGAAGTTAGATCTATGGCAGAAGGTGATGATACATCCGTCAGTTAGAATGCCACTAACGAGAGAGTCAATCGCGCAATGCATAGAGATGAATGATAAATCAAGACAGGACACATTTATTGACAGATCATGCACCCATTGGTGGTTGAATTGAGAAAGAGTAATTTGGCGCACTCTTGCAAGCTCCCTGTAGAGCTTTGTATGCATCTGGACTGACTAATGTTGCCACAGGGAAATGTCGGGTTACACGATAGGTATTTGTACCTCTGTTGCCATCTGTTCCCCAGGGTTGAGAATTGGTGTGTACAATATTACCACTACTTGAAGTCGATCTGTTGGATATCAACAAATCAAAAAATCACTACTTTTGCAATTCTCACAGGAACTATTTGTGACGTGCTTATCGCTGATGATGGTTCCTGATCTCAATGATGACCTATTGTTGTTGTACTGCAAGATAGACTGCATTGTTTCCAGAATAGGAACGATCACTCTGCATGTATGTGTTGGATAGATCCAGAATTTCGAATCCCAAGTAGAAGTTGTTGCGTAATGTGATGTTATTTGATGGATATACTTATACTCCGTTCAAACTTTGCAAAGATGAATATCCTGAGATCGGTCTCCCGGTACAATATTTCCCAACCGCTTTTTGTGCAACATCAGGCTTGACAGGATAAGGTCTGGAAGGTGCCATTCTCACGCTCTATCATCATTTCAGATCTATTCAGCTAATCAACTCACCAATAGAGACCCTATTTCAGCCTTGACCCAATGCACTGTCATCCCATTTGCATCATCACTACATAGATAGTCGTGACACAGATAGTTGGAGACATAAGCAATTGATGTTCCCCTGGTCCCTAACAATTCCAATCTCATATCTTTCAACCCTCCTAACTGAGGTACATTCCTCCAATCTACTGACACCTTTGATATCGTCAGATCAATCATCACCGGCTCGACTCGTTTCATTTTCTTTCACCTTCACATGATTAGGAATGACCGTCTGTGATAGCTTGCATATCAGTTTGCCTTGATCGTCTGGTCCGCATTGAGACAGTGATTTCCCATCACTGATGCACCCTACTGCTGTACGGCAGTTCCATTTATCCAAGTCAAGGTCATTCTGGTAAATTCCAAATGTATACACTTGATTATTAGTAGCATCTATGACAGTGATACTCTGTACAGGCCAGCCAGCAGGTGAATCACCTACTATCGTGTCATCATCCCATCAATCATCAAACGATACATTGTACCTATACTGTAGCCATATTCTTCGTTACGTAGATCAGAAAGGAATACATCAGTGATGTGTCCCAAGAACGGGCTCTTGACAGAGAATGTACTGGTGCTCATGTTTCCGTAATGAAATGTTGTCTCATTATGGCGGTCTACACCTGGGATCCCAGGGCTAGACTCATACCTCTCGTCGCAACGTTCTCTTCCGTCAGTAGAGTCTGTCATCTCCATCAGCTCATTATCACCTTTTTAAGATGAGACATTTCACCTTAACGTATCGATCGATGAGATCCATGGCAGATTTCTTCGGTGTAACAATTTCTAGAGAAAGATCTCATGGCCTGGACTGCGATCTCTTGAATGTCCTCCAGTGGATATCGAATGTTCTCATCGATGGTATCCTGCAGGATCATCCCGATCGATTTCTCTTTTCCTCGAGATGGTATTCCCTTCTTCACTCCTCCTTCTACCTCCTGCCCTCTTCACCTTCTATAACGAGACGTGTGTTCTCACCTGCGAAGGTCTTTGGATCAGCCCTCACAAGAGGGATCTTGGCTGTGGCGATGGCTTCGATCAGCTGACAGATACCGTGTCTCGTGATCTCCCCTCCCTTCCCTCGGTACAATCTGTCCTTCTCTACGCTGGGAACCAATTCGATGATTGAAAATCTCGTCTGTTCGTTCGATTCATGTTCAACCTGCAATATCTTCAGAGATGATGAAAGAGTGAGAATTCACTTGTGAGTGGCCTTGATGATGTGAGAGACGGCCAAGATGGAACCGTGTCTCATCCCCAGATCATCCGGGTCGAGAGAAGAGACGAGGAGAAAGGTTCTACCTTCTCGACGATGTAACCGGGTTCCTTTTCAGTGAGGAGACCGATGGTCTCTGCAGACAATTCTCGGAGAGATCGATCCCAGTGATTGATCTTGACGATGGCCAGGTGATCGATGAGAGACTTTCCGTACTCTTCGAACCTGATTCATCGTCACGATAACATCTCTTCAGTCCCAGTGGACTCACTCTGCGATGACTGGAGAGATCTTCCTGTAGGAATCGTTTCTCACGGCGACCGTGAAGAAATCAGCCGTGGTGATGATCTCGATGCCGTGAGGAAAACTTCCCTGCCTTCCCACGTTCTCTTGGAAGGCGGCGGCGGCAGCTCTCCTGCAGTTGACTTCGCGATCGTAAACCATGACGACCATGAGGGCGTTCGACAGCTTGGCCACGTATTCTCTCATCACTTGCGGTGAGTACGCACGGCCGAAGGCCCAGCAGACGTAACACGCGGCATCTCTGACGTGGGCGCCCACCTGATCGATCAGCCGTGTTTTTCGATGAAAACTCACCGAGTGTGCACCTCCTCTCGTCGTACTGCAGGGCGTTGATGACTAAGGGAATAACGGATTCTAATCTGGAGGGTAAGAGGAGACCTCTCTTGGCTAATTCTGCCAGGGCGAGACAGGCTCCGTGCCACGCTTCGTCACCCTCTCCGATGTTGAAGATATCCATGAAGCTTCCCACCACTTCGTCGGCAAATTCCTTCGGTAATCTCGATGTGATTCGACCGATCCCCTTTGCAGAGGACCACCTACACGTGTGTCACCCTCTTTTGTCTCCCATTTATGTCTCTCTCGGTGATTTCTCTCACCTGACGACCGTGTCTTTGTCTTTGAGGCCTCGAATGAGATTTTTGATGACACTCTCGATCTCCTCCGGTACATCCGTCTCCTCTTCTTCTTCAGTTACCTCTCTCTCACTCGTTTCCTTCTTCTCATCACTGTCATACGGCTCTGATAACATTCGAGCCCACGTCTTCACACGCGTCCTTTCTCTGGCCATGATGGTTTGTATCTCATCAAAAGTCATTGGAACATGAGTGATGAGAGGGATGCACTACTCACCACACGGGAAGGTACCGTGCTTCATCACACCGTGTGTGAGGCGATTCTTCCATACTTCTGCATAAATCTTTCTATCGTGAATGTTTGGCTCATTCTAAAGCATTCGACATCCTCCCTGATTCTCTGTGCATGCCTTTGGGTCTTCTCAACGTTGAGCTATTTTGTATCAGTGGATGTGTTACACCTTCTCATCTCACGTGGAAGTTGAGAGGCCTAAAACCGTCACGGGTCAAGTCAACCCTCTCCATATCTTGTGTCCTTTTTATCGCTGCCTTCACTGTCTCCTTGCCGATAGAGAGAAGGTTACGATCATGCCTCCCTCGTCCAAACGTGTAGACTCCAGCGGCCATCCATCGCTGCTTCAGCTCAAAGGTGCTGAGATCGAAAAGCTCCCTGATGTGTTCCTAATTGAATCAGACGATGGAAGACCTGTTCGATCCATCACCTCTGAGTGTCTTGTGAATTCTGCTCCGGGCGTAGCTTCTGTGTTGTTTGGGAGGATCTCGTGCCTCGACGATTGAGGTCAACTGAGGTGTACTACCATTCGACTGGAAGATGTCAGTCAATTTTTGTCGGAGGAGACTCACGCTGATGACCGTCTGATTTTCCATCTGTGAGAGTAAGACAGGTGGATAGTTGCCCAGTTGCAGATCGGCGGCCAAACGGTCGAAGAATGGAGATGCCTTATAACAGAGGAATGTGTATCTGTTTGATGGATGTCTTCCAAAGGGAGGAAGGGCTGTTAAATGTCTGCCGGATTTATTTGTCTTGACCATTTTTCTTTTGTAGGGCCTTAATCGCTATTGTAGTAGCGGCAAGAAGGCCACATCAGACACAACTCATTTCTCTGAGATGGATCCTTCCCTGGTTGAAGGGAGGAATAGAATCTTGAAACTACAAGAAGAATTGGAGAAGGCCAAGGAAGACGAGACTGAATGGCTGAGCGATTTTTTGGTGAATTTGGGTGTGGCAGCAATTCAACACGAACGTAAACCACTTAGGGTGGCAGAGATCACCTCTTCTGTTCTACTTAGTAATCCCAAAGGGAACATTGAGGAAGATACTGGAGCGATCAAGTGAGTAGAGTGGAAAAGAAATGGATGTGTGACTTGCGCAGGAAATGGCTCCAGGAAATCAATGACGAAAAACAAGAGCGATGTCTTTTGATGATACCTTGGTGTACTGGTAATCATTGGGCATTACTCGTGTCGATGAGAGGAGATCGAAACAGCATGTACCTGTTAGATTCTTACAACGAAAACCCATTGGACAAGAGGACTTATGGAACGGAGAGAGAGTTGTCAAGAAGACTATTCGAGATGATGCTCAAGAATATGAAAAGTGCTGGTATCGAGAAGAAGGTGAGTCATCTATTTCGAAAGAAGCAGACGTGTTTCCTCCTTCGTACTGACATCGTGTCTGGGCAGAATATCAAGGACCCATTTGCTTCAAGGAAGAGACCACAGCAGGACGGAACATCATGTGGAATATATATACTATGGTTCATGGAGTTGTTGATGGAGAAGAGTGGCGATATGTCACAAGTCGGAGGAATTCGTAAAGTAATGGATGCCATCTATCAAGAGACGTCCAAGGGTGACATCAAAATGAAACGAAAAGAGATGATGGCGAGGGTGAGAGAAATTGGATGAGGAAGATGAATGAGACTTTGATAGATGGATAAGAGACTGATATGGGAGATGGCACAGGTTGTAGTTCCAACTGAAAGAGAAGATACGAATGTGGAAATGGGCAGAGGAGAAGGAGACATGGAGAAAGTAGAGGACGAAGAGGAGACTATCGCAGATGATGTACAAGAGAAAGAAGAGACGAGCTCGAGAGAAACTATCTCAACTGCAGCAGCAAAGCCAGATCCGTGGAAGTCAGGTCAGTCTCTCACGTCCCTCTTCTCTGACGCGAGAAAAGAGACTTATCTGAATGAACAAATGAAGACGGTCAAGAAATTCGCAGACAACCCCAACGCTCTTTACGATGCAGACGTTCTGCTCATTTTGTTGCGTCTTATTCTCGGGGACAGAAGGGACATCTACATCGTAGATACAGATTATCGGAGAAGTCCTTGTCCATCGATCGAGTCAGGTGACTCGTTGTGATCGTGTGTGATGATGACTGACCTATCATGAAGCAATCGTCGCACTGTCAGAGGGCAAGATATCTTTCCTCGTCATGCTGGTGAATATACCCGGGAAGAAGGACTCGATCGGCCACTGGATGTTGATCATCGTCAATGCGGAGAAGACAGCCTTCTTCTTTGATCCTCAAGGAGAACGTGGAGCACCACCCAACGAAGTCAAAGAATGGATACGCAGACACATACCTGGTGTGAGTCATCCGTGTACGTGTGTTTTGTCTTCTCTGACCTTCAAATCAGTTCAGAAGATACAAAGCTATCCTCACAGATAATCGACGGATGCAGAAGAAGGATGATGGGAAGAATTGTGGTCCCTGTGTGATCTACTTCTTCGAGCAGTGGCTGAAGAGCGGCTGTGACGTCAAAGTATTCAGGAGCGAGTGGAAGAAGAACAGACCAAAATTCGAAATAGAGAATTACCGGAGGGGATCCCTTGTGCGGGTGAGCCAGATGATGTTCCAGTGAAGAGATGAGACGATATCTGATATAAGATCAGATTCAAGACATCTTGAGGGAAAAGTTGTTAGAATGTCAATGTGCGGACAAGCCACCCGGAATGAAGGATTCTCACAAGGTTTCCAACAAGGTTCAGAGACGACACGATATCTGATGATCCATACAGATGAGAGAGGAACCATCTGAATCTCCACCTCCAGCCGATCAAACGACCAAGAGGCAAGATCAGGGTGATGAGCTGAAAGAAATGACTGTTCTATCTGTATTGAGAGAAGAGGCTCAGAGGATGAAGTCATACGGAAATGATATTGGTGTGCTTCGTACTTTCTCTCTTCGATAGCCGATGACCTCTATACAGGGTCGGAATTGTACCCAAACGACCCATCCCACAAGATGTTGAGGAACAAAATCATCATGCATCTGAGCTGTGACGATATGGTGCAATATCTCAATCAGACAGAGGAGGTCATCAAAGAGACGAACCGCAACAACAAGATATCAAAGCTGAAGTTGGCGGAACAGTATCTGGGATACATTCTGATGTATGTCAAGCTATCTGCTGTGCCCACTTTCGACATGAAGTGCTTCTACGAGCAAATTGAGGTGAGGTTCTATGATGAATTGAATCATTCTCATGTCACTTGAGGGAGCCACAAATCACAATCGAAAGATGGTTACCGTTCATTTCTATCGTGCTGGGCTTTATCGATGGGTGATACAACACAGAGAGAGCAACATGATCAGAATCGATCGGATGACCGATAAGAATCTCAGGTGGGTGTGATGTACAAGAATCCATCTGAATGACAGAGGAAAGGCTGTTCTATCGATATGAGATCATCCAGTGTTACAAAGGTTACGGACGGACTCGTTCTTCTCCTCCCATTGGTATTGATCAAGAGAAGATGCAGTTTCTGTTGAACGTTCACTCAGAGGGAGAGGATGTGAAGGACTATGACGATCTATTTGAGAGAGCTGGCTTCATGAAACCCAAGATAAGACAGTCAGTCTACTCTTCCATCTTTCACAGCTACAAAGATGTGATGAACTCGAGTAACATTGAAGGACTCCATGATTGCTCAATCGAGTTGGAAACGGAAGGAAATGTCACGAATATGAATCAAGTCCCTGTGAGGGTAAGATCTGATAGATAGAAAGATATTCTCCATTTGACGAATTGTAGCCTAGCTCCTCGATATCAGAAGAACCTCTTCCAACAGAACCTGAGATGGGTGCTACGGCACAGAACGTCCACTCCTCTGCCCATCTCAACCATCAGAATGAAGGGAGGAAAGAGAAAGCAGGAGAGGAAGAGGGTAGAGAGAAAGAGCAGATGGGAGATGCACAGGGGAGAGACCAGAAGGGGACAACAGCCAGGAAGGGCAAAGCCCAGCCCAACACTCATCAGGCCATCTCAGAAGAAGGAGACTACAGATCTGATCGATTATCAGTCTGTACATCAAACAAGAGGAGCAGGGAGGAGGAACAAGATTACAGCAGTCGATTGAGTCAAAGGTCCTCAAAGAAGAAAGGAGCTGAGCCAACTCAAAAGAAATCGAAGAGATCCAAGAAGAATGACCCAGAGCCAAATGATGCAGGCTCATCAGAAGATGAAATCATTCGACCTGACAAGGAAGATGCTGCCGTCGTTGACACTTCCACTATCTCGTCTTCCACATCGGAACTGAAACAGAGAAGGCCAGATGAGGACAAAGTCGTTAAGATCATACCCAAGGGTGAAGACGATCCACAACATGATGCGATCTTCTGATCTCGTTCAGAGGTCATATCGTTCTACGATGAGACCAAGAACGGAAAGGAGAAGGAGAACATCATAGAATTGTTGAACAAATTAGAAGAGGCGAAACTATTCATCTTTCCAGATGACGAATATGAGGCCTCTTGTGTCGCCCTGAGATTATTAGAGAGAGCAAAGGCCGTGATGGATGAAGATTTGAATATCTCAAATGGCTATCGCACAAGGGAAGATCTTTACAGTGGCGCATCCAATCGTCATACTGTTAGTGAAGAGCATGTGACTGATGGAGATATGTATTGACGTAGAAGAAGGATGTCTATAAGGGGCCGAGTACTGATGAAGTGATCCGCGCGTGTTCTACTTATGGTGTTGCCATCCATCTGTACTGCTTGGATGCACTGGGCAAATTGCATATTCAGGTGACAGATCGATCATTCTGTTACGTCTTTCACACACCTCAGATTTTCGGTGTGGAAGGAGAGAAACGAGAAACCTGGAGGATTGCCTTTTGTAACAATTTTTGGATACCACTCCAGGCCATCTCCAATTCCACACGTTTAGGTGAAATCAATCGATTACAAGTCGGGAGGTATCACCATCTTACATTTGAAAAGAGAATCCACAGATCATACACGTTAAGGACATCGATCGAACGATATTATGGAACCAAGTTATCACCAAGGGAATACCCACCATCATCGAGGGTATGGATGTATTGAGACGAGAGAATGAATCGATCGTGCAGGTATAAACGATCTACCAGAGGATATCTGTGTCAAGATGCCATCTGAGAGCCAAGAACGTATACAATATCACGAGATACAATTACATGTGGATTCTGTCATGCCAGAGTTCTTGCAGTACAACTCTGTGGAAGATGCCATGCTGTGGATCGATCCTGACGAATACCACTTGTGTGTATTTCATCTTCTCTTTCCATGTTGAATGAGAGATAGGTCTGATGGAGGGGTGGAATATGAGAGTCAAGTGTTCACCACAATGTGTACATTCTTCTCTCCTCGTGGAGCATCGGAAGAGAACGAATGGATTGTCACAAGTGCGGATTGGCATCAAGTCGTCAAGGCATTCACGGAGCGGAACAACGAGGATGGCGGAAACAAGGTCTACGTGGATGTCAACTTTCTGCGAGAGAATCACATTCCGTTCTGGTGTTTCTCTCAGAAGAGTGGAAGTGCAGTCTTGATCCCTCCCATGGCAGGCCGATCGATGAAAGAGGCTAGAGGAGTGAATGTGAGCAGACGTATGGTCCCCGTGGAATCCCTGTCAACGATCCAACTAGGTGAGAGGCGATGTCGTTTCTTTCGATTTGATGGTTGACTAGATAGTGGAGATATTCCATTCATCAGAGCCGGGCTCTTTGATTTCATGTTTTATTTCCTCCATAGGAATCGAGTTACGATAGAGAATCAAAGATGTGTTGAGAGGGGGTGGAATCTCTTGAAACAATGGCTTCCAGATGACGCCGCATTTGAGAGACTTCCCAAAGAGAGACCTAAACCCAATCAGAGATGTACCAAGTGAACCGTTTTTTCGCACGAGAATAGGATAGTGAATGGTCGCAGGTGTGATTCGATAATTTACAACTTCTGGACAACAAGAGGAAAGCATTTCTACTGCCATAGTTGTGCTGAAGCTGGACAGAAGATAAGGACTGATATTGTCGGATGGAGTTTGAAAAGAGAGGGTTTTGTGAACAAGATAAAGGGGTGAACATTACGCTTATCTATCTTCTGCTCTTTCTGATTTTTATCAGCCCTCAGATGTGCGATTGTGTGGAAGGAGGCTGCTTCGTTTGTGGGATGGAGGGAGCACTCTTATTACACCACGGGAAGGCTTCGATTTGAACGTGTTGTCTTCACAAGTAATAGTGTACTTAAAGGGAGACAAGGTGGAGCTGTCAGCCAGCGTGTTGGGCCCCCAAGTAGACATCGCTAGGGTACCAAGGATGCCACCGAGACCAAATGCTCAAGTGACTGTCCATTCTGGAAGTAGCCAGCATCGATCAGGAGGAGATGGTGAGATCATTTCTTCTATTGTTTTCATGGGTGCGCCCAAAAAAGTCACCCTCTCCTCACTACTTTTTTAAGTTGGCCCAAAAAAGTCACCCTCTCCTCACTACTTTTTTAAGTTGGCCCAAAAAAGTTGAGCTCCTTCGCTACGTCCCATCATACAGGATAACATTCAACACCTTGGTGACTCTCGATACAGGTCAAATTGGCTGAAGGCAGAACGGCATCAACGGCATCCATCCACAGATGGCATCTCTGATTCAGCTCAAACAGCTGTTAGATATTCCAGCCATAGCCAGTTGGAAGAATCCACCACATCGATAGACTGTCACAGGAGAGTACTTCTTTTTCAATGCCAACGAGCTACCATTGGAGAGCGTCAGGTGATCTGTAAGGAACTCAATCACCCTGCTAGCACATTGATCAGCAAGGAGATTGTCCATTAAGTAAATCCAGATCGACACAGATCTACTTTTTTAAACGGTTTTTGGCGGTGCAGATCGATTTATGTGTATTTCACTTTTTCATCAACCGTTTTACCTTTTTACCAAGCTGGCGTTCTATCAGAGATTATTTCAAAAGACACACAGAGCTGAGGTCATCCCTGTGATATGGCTCACTCAGACGTGGCGCGCTTCTCTCCCTTGAATCAGCATCTTTGCTGATGATCTTTACAATAATACTACATCTCGCACTCTCCTTGTCTGGGTCTACGTTGGACATGATTGTTGGGATAATTGAACGCTCTACCTTGGTAACGCCACACACGCCCCCACATCTGACATTGTCCTCTTAGATACTGAGAGCTCTCTTACATTGTGAGTCATTGAGAGAAGATCATCTCACTCATATGCAACAGATACAATTTGGTGGATATCCTTGTCATTTTTTACTGTTGCCAGGTACAACCATTATTGGTCAATGGTGTTTCCAGAGAGGACAGTGATAAGAAAAACTTCCATGAACATCATCATCCATTAATCAATGATGTCTCATTTTTTCCAATCCAAGTTGAGATAGGCATAAGAATTTAAGTCGTCTTTTATCACAGAACAAGCCTTGAGTTTGATGCTACACATCTCCACCACAGCAATCACCCAGCTCCACTATTGACAACACAATATCTGTGTGTCCAAAGAGGGTAGCAGTGCAGGTCCCATCCAGTCTCCATATCTTTGCGGTCTTGTCAATACTGCTAGTGCCCAGCTGACCGTTGCTCAGCTCTATCATTGACTGTAAATATGCAGTGTGTCCAGAGAGGGTAGCAGTGCAGGTACCATCCAGATTCCAGATCTTGACTGTGAGGTCTCCGCTGTAAGAGGCTATTTGACCGTTGCTCAGCTCTATGATTGACATGACAGTGTTCTTATGTCCAGAGAAGGTGGCAGTGCAGGTACCATCCAGATTCCAGATCTTCACCGTCTGATCTTGACTCGAAGTGGCTATCTGACCATTGCGAAGCTCTATCATTGAGCGTGGAAGGCCATTATGTCCAGAGAGGGTAGCAGTGCAGGTCCCATCCAGATTCCAGATCTTCATGGTACTATCCCAACTTCTGGTGGCTATCTGACCGTTGCGCAGCTCTATCACTGAAAGTACATATTCTGTATGCCCAAGGAAGACAGCAGTGCAAGTTCCATCCAATCTCCATACATTCACTATGTTGTCTCGACCGTGAGCAATTATTTGACCGTTGCTCAGTTCTGTCACTGATCGCACTGAGGTCTTGCGTCCAGAGAGGGTGGCAGTGCAGGTCCCGTCCAGTTTCCAGATCTTCACTGTCTTGTCGTGACTGCCAGTGGCTATCTGACCATTTCGAAGCTCTGTTACCACCAACACACAGTCTGTATGTCCAGAGAGGGTAGCACTGCAGGTACCGTCCAGATTCCAGATCTTGACTGTGCAGTTCTCGCTACCAGAGGCTATCTGACCGTTGCTGAGTTGGATCACGTTGGAGGCAGGACCGTCATGTCCAGGGAGGGTGGCAGTGCAGGTCCCATCCAGATTCCAGATCTTTACCGTCTTATCTTCACTGGTAGTAGCTATCTGACCGTTGCTTAACCTCACCACTGACCAGACAGAGCCAGAGTGTCCTAAAAGGGTGGTAGTGCAGGTCCCGTCCAATCCCCATATCTTTGCTGTTCCATCACAACTACTAGTGAATATTTGAACGCGGCTCAATTTCGTATAGCCCTGCTTCTTAATGATGTTCATCATTATTATTGGGCGCTGAAACGGAGATATTTCGTTGTAGACTGTTCAACGACGACGCTGGAATATTGAGTAAAGATAAAATTGTTAATTTTGGTTAGAGATCAGCGGTTGACCGAACATGATCACCTCCAGAAAGGCACCTCCTCATGGTGTCTTTACACCTATTACTCTTGGTCTAACATACAATACAGGATTGAGATCGAGAAGAGCAGAAGAAGAAGCAATGGAAATTGAAGAAGAAGATTACACATCTTCAGATGAAGAGCCAGTCTTCTTCGATGGAGTGAAGATGCCAAGCTTTTTTCGTAAGGGCAATATGGAAAACTACTGGAAAGAGAAAGAGGAGGACTGGATAAGGAAAACTAATGAACCAATTGAAATCTGCAGAAAGACTGGGAAGATTGTTGAAAAGAATTAAAGGGTGTGGTCATGTTATTACTATTTTAGTAACTTGGTTCTTCACCTTCTTCAAATTTGAAGAAAGGTCAGAAGCTTTTCAAGGTGGCGGTGATCTCATTTGCGAGAAAAGAACTCCACGAAACGAGAAGAAGGTCACAACTATGTCCATTTCACGATTTGGGTCGGTGATACAGAGATCCGGTTGGGTCATTCGGATTGATTGCGAGAAAAACTACACGAAACGAGAAGGCTTGTCGAATGTCTCGTATCACACAATCACATCAACATCTGCATCATCTTGCATCGATTCTTACTACGTTGGCGATGATGTGCTGTGAGCGAGCAGGATGCAGATCTGAGGATGCAGCAATTAGCGCACGCTGTGACCTTGAACTTCACGTTGGCGACGGCGCCACAATCGCAGGTGATGATCTTCCGGGGTTTCTTTGCTCCACTCTGCGCGAGGTACGCATTCATTCCTCGGCTCAGAGAAGAAATTCTCCTGTAGCGTGTGAAAGATGATCTATGGTTCAGGCCGCAGGTGCGATGGAGCGGAGGATAACAACACCACGAGTGATGGGATGGTAGATTGACGAGACAATGAGGTGGATAAGACATTATCAACGAGATCAGAAGTCAACTCTAACACCATCATTGAAATCAGACTCACCTCCCTACTTTGCCTCATTCAGCGATACGGCGTTCAAGTCTCGTCCCAGAGACACATCGATCGAGTCTTGTGAACAAAACTTCTCTCCATCGCCTGAATTGCGTTCTGAGGAAGGGTCATCGATGTGTAGACCCAGTCCATGGGATCGTTCAGCTCCTTCTGTTGATTAGATGACGTTACGATGCTTTCACTCACGTGATCATCAACATCATCACAAGCAGCGGGGAGAGGGTACGACAGGAGTTGAAAATTGCGAAATTGTCCACGGCAGTTGTCATTCCAAAAGTTTATCCGGGTCACGCCAAGTGAGAGGAATATGTCGCTCTTCTGAATCTCCTCCCATGCACTGATTATGAAATGGGCGTCGTGCTTCAGGTCTTCGGACACAAATGTGAATACGTCCTTCCCAATTTTGTCTCCTTTCGATGCTCCTCGTACGTCTGAACACAATCCTTCAGGCGCTTCGTCTCAGCAGCTGAAAGTCTGTTCTCCTGCACATCGTCGTGATGATGATCTCACCTATATTCTTCGCATGCTTTCGTGCGGTTGCAAAAGCCTTCTTTCCAATCGTCACCCCTTTTGCTCTCAATGTCTTCAATTTTTCATGGGGTGATATCACGCATCTGTCGGTTTCTGTCCTTCTCGTCTAGATTGTTGATCTGATTTTTGATGGCAGCAAACAACTTTTCGTATAATATGTGCGACTTCTTCCACTCTGCCACCTGTTTTGTATAGTACCCGGAGAAGGAGGTCACGCGATCTCTGAGATCATGAGAAGTTTGGAAGACAATAGACCTCACCCCAACACCGTCCTACTCATTGAGTGAGTGCACGTATCGATCCCAGTGCAAGAACAATGAGCCCACGGTCTATTCTCTCTCTATTCTCACCAGTCGGTCCCACGACGATATTCGTTCCTTCTTGTTCAACATCTCCGAGAGAACTCGGACAGGAGAGTCCAGCCCAGTTTTCTGTTGTGGCACTGGTGTCGGAAAGCGAGTTGCGAATCGCAATATTGAGTCAAAATAACTGACCTCGAAGAAACATCTCTCAAACCTGCAAGGAGCCCAGGTCTTGTGAGTCTTTGTGTTTGGTTGTTTCTTGTGGTCGAGAGAAGGACGGACCAAGATGGGACTGAAAATGGCATTTTCCTCGCACCAAAGATGAAGAGAGCTTTCGGTTGAGAGTGGTCGCAATCAGGACTCGAAGGTGAGAGAGTGCTGCTCGATAAGGTTTGAATGATTCTGAGGAAGGTTTGTGGAGGGATATCACATCTGGTCGTCCCCGATGGATGACGCAAGCCACGACGGCTCGGCCATCAGGAGAGGCCAAAGAGGTGAGTCTTTGTGTTGAAATGGGAGAATGATGGCCAAAAAAGTTTTATTGCTCTCTCTAACACCTTTTCCTCTTTGACAATCGTTAGTTGTGTCGCTGTTGTTGCTGGCTTCGTTTGTGGTGACGTGGTGCCGTGTACGGTCGTGTGAGTGTTACGAGCGGCAGCGGTCATTGGCCGGTGCTGGCTTCCCCACAGGCTCAAAGTCGTAATACCATCGAGGTATTTCCACGTTTCTTCCGTTCTCGTGTGTGATGGCTTTCCTCTTTCTCACCGATCTTCCACCACGAAGCATGAGCCATTCAAACAGATAGTTTCTCACCGTCCAACTGAGGCGATACTGAAGAGAGGATATGACCTTCAGCCAGGGTCACTGTGTCCACCTCTTGAAAGGTCGTGACCTCATCTGTCGAACTATCAGAACATGAGGCGTGAAAGAAGTTGATTGTGATGGTTGAGCAGCGTGCTAGAGTTGTGAGCGTTTGTGATTATGATCCATCTTGCCCGTCGCGAAAATCTTGTCCTTTGGTTGGCTCAGCTATGTATGATGTTCTCTTCGTCTGATCTTGTGGCAGTCAAAGAGCAGAAAGATGGAGTGGGAGAAGATGTTGAACTGAGAAGCGAGTCAGTTGAGGGTTAGAATAGGATATGATGGCATATAGAAGAAAAAGAAATAGGAAGGAATTGCAAAGCGTGAGGACTTGAATGAATACAGAAAGCTGATCGGATCAGATCTTGTGATCTTGTGCCGGAAAAGAGAAAAATCGGCCATCAGTACAACCCACGTCACGANGTTGTGAGCGTTTGTGATTATGATCCATCTTGCCCGTTGCGAAAACCTTTTCCTTTGGTTGGCTTAGCTCTGTTTGATGTTCTCTTCGTCTCATCTTGTGGCAGTCAAAGAGCAGAAAGATGGAGTGGGAGAAGATGTTGAACTGAGAAGCGAGTCAGTTTAGGGTTAGAATAGGATATGATGGCATATAGAAGAAAAAGAAATAGGAAGGAATTGCAAAGCGTGAGGACTTGAATGAATACAGAAAGCTGCTGATCGGATCAGATCTTGTGATCTTGTGCCAGAAAAAGAGAAAAATCGGTCATCAGTACAACCCACTGTCACGAAAAGAATTACGAATTGCAACGCATATATCTGACTTGCCAGCCATTTCCAACAGTCGATACACATACTATTCAACGCAACTTTTGAGGCTGAATCGAATGATGTAAAACAACAAGATTGTTGAAGCGAGTGTTACAAAATTATGATTTGTGACACATATTTCTCTGTTATGAGATGTCCAATACACTCCAGACTGGTATCATTCGATACAGCTTTTGATGCTGAATTGAATTGTTTGACAAGATACAGACAGTGAAGAGAGGTGTTGAAAAGTTAGGAATGTTGAAGCGTATTACTCAATTGCACTTGCTCTGATTTTCGAACTGACACCATCATTATCACTTGTGAGGCTGAATCTACCTTAGCTGATGATTTGAGAGAAAAAGGACGATGTTATGATGGACTTTTTGAAAACATAACTCCACAATATGTTACGGGAATAGTTTGTAATTGAATATTGAACTGATACCAGTGAGATGATGAGCCACACAATGAGGGATCAAGGAGGATGTTGAATGACTTTTTGATGAGATACAAACCATCACGGAAGGGAGTGAACACGTGGCTTGAACATGATCAGGCCCGCATGACAGACATGGTGACGTGAAGAAAGATCAACTTTATTGGCAGTGATTGCGTTAAGAAGTATATTTGGACTTCCAGCTGGAAGGGTGCTGATGTAGCTTATAAGACCAACAATAAAATGATGGCCAAACAGAAGGTCAAAGGTACACAATGAAGACTGTTTGCCTGTCCAGGTCTATCTTGAGATGTCTGTGATGCTACCCTTGTTTTGGTAGATGTTCTGGATAACAGAATCTGAGCCACAGTATCCAATCCTTGTACAAGTTAGTTTGGATCATTGTCTCTTCAATACTCACTGAGCACCAGCCAATCCCCCACAACTATCAGTGATGGTAACACAGGTACCTCTGTTCTGAGGATACTGAGTGGTGCAGCTGTCGTTCAATCAAACGGTAGTTTGCTGTGATCTGGATTAATGCAGAGCAAGAGAGGTCTCTGTAGGTATTCAGGAATACACTGATGTCTCCTCTGGAAAGAAGAGTCAGAGTCAGCAGCTTCATTGTGGCTCAAGCAAGGATATAGGAAGGATGCCGTTGCTGGAATACTGAATTAAATTGAATGAGAACAAAAAAAGGGGAAGTTTTTTTCCGATATACAAACGAGAGAAGGACCCCCAGAAAGCAAACCAGTCGTGCAATACAAATCCAAATTCTCATGAGCATGCTCTCAGTCTGGACCTGTTTACTTATTTTCTTTATTCAAGGATCATTCTCTACTAATGTTGTTATATACAACTTAGAGGAAAACTACTTCCTCTGTACGCGGGAGGCAGCACAAGTAGTCACTATCGTCCCAGTTGAGACATGTATTCAAGGGTTCAATACCAGTTATTTTGTTTCCTTCTCGGGCAAGATGATAGGGATTCAAACCTATCATAACTCCAGATGTTACCAAGAGACTCCCGGCACTCTGTTAATCACCTATGAACCTGGTGTTTGCGGCTTACAAAGGATCATAGATGTCTATGGTGGGACGCTGTCTTCAGCTCCTGGGCCCTCCAACTCCATCCAAGAACTTTATCTGTTCCCCAACTGTGGAACTTCTTTGTATCAGGTATGAACTCTTTGTCTTGTCTTTGTTAATTGAGTTCAGGGTACGGTCATTCAATACGCAGTTGCTTGTACCACCCAGACAAGCATAGTTCACAATCAGTGTCAGATACACCATAAGAGTCCAATTCAACAGTATTATAAGTTCACTTGTGGTAGTGGAAGTGCCAGCTATAGAGCACTGAATGAGGCACTGTCAACTGTGTTGGTGTATTATTCATTTGGTATGATCTTGGCAATACTTCTCTTGTAATAAGATGGAGGCTGAATAAACAATCCTTATATTCCTCTATCCTCTTTGCTTTGTTTCTATAGATGCTAGAAACATCAGCCCTGTGTTGATTTGAGCCAAAAATTTCTTGGCAATACACACAAACACTGTTTATCCTTTACACAGTTGTATCTATACAATCACTCGGCCGTGTAACTCAATAATCTCATTCATTCTATCCAATACATTTATCCTCTATACAGCTCAATTGCATTATACTCTGTCCAAACTACACACAGAGACTGGCATCTCTAGGAAAGCTACAGCTCTGTGTTGCAGACACAACACTTGACGAGCTACTCCCTTGCAGGTTGAGGGGGCGTGTTCTGTTGCTCGGGATTCTCTCTGTGGGTGTCGTCCTTCTGCTGAACAAATCGTGATGGAGTACAGCAAGAATCACCGGAAACTTGATCGTGAGGCCTACCTACCGCTGGTAGCGAATTGTCATCAGAATTGACGGCAGCGACCATGAAGCCGTCACATCATCACGACGACAACGCCTACTCGGTCACTTTCGACACATGCTAGCCTAATCTGACTGGTGGCTGAACCACTCTGTCAAGACCAAGAGGAAGAAGGAGCGATCGCGGTCACTGGCATTCCTTTCTTCAAACGTGAAAACAGTGTTCGGGATTTTTCAACACAATGGTATCAGATGGAAGAGCGTTTCAAAACATCTTCTGAAGCGTTTGTAACTGATCTGACGGACTGGAAAGAATGAGTCATTGATGGATCACCTGTGTCGCGCATTTCGTGAATTTGGAAGAAAAGCATATTCCAATGTCCATCAAACTCAGCACTATCGAATCCGAAGGACAATCAGCCTTTGTGTTATCCGAAGAATGTGCGGATGAGATGACCTCAACTCGTGTTCTTCGATCACATCATCTGAGGCTATTGACTAAAGCATTATTTTTGTGTAGTCGACGCCTACTGCGCGAGTGGCACCACCAACTCGAGATTGGCAGTGGTTTGGAATGGGCCCAGGAGCCTAATTTCATGCTGCCAATCTCGTAGATAATGCTAATTATCTAAGTCTTGAGTTCCTTTGCTGAGCCTTTGAGCAATAAAAACTTGTTGCTGTCTGACCCTCACGACAATCGTGGGTTGTGTTGCTGTTGTTGCTGACTTCGTCTTTGGTGGGTCGCGGTACCGTCAACAGCCGTGTAGACGGTAAAGTATGATCCCACATGTGCGTGTATCGTGTTGAACGAGGCATTGGTTGCTTGAATTTCTCTCTTCAAGCGCCGCAGTACTTGTTGCACTCGAAGTTAAGTTGAGATGGTACCGACCACCAGCAGTAATCGAATTTGACGCAGAAAATGAAGAGGCTGAGGATGGGTGAGGCTGTGATATGAGGAAGTGATCGCCCAGGTGATGATGATCATCGCTTTGATTGACATAAATCAGATCGATCCAAGACTAATCTGTCTTTGTACCAGAGCAATGATACGAATACTGTATGGTGTCTGGGAAAGGTTTTTGCCAGGCGCCCGGGTGGGTGTAGATCATCGGCAAACCTCATCTGGAATTCATTTTCTTTCGGCGAGGCATCACGCATGGTGCCCGTGTCTTGTGAGTCGAGTTATTTCTTGTGTTTGAGAGAGGGATGGACCAAGATGGGACTGAGAACGACATCTCCCTCGCCACCAAAGATCAACAGATCTTTCGGTTGAGAAGTGGCCGCAATCAGGACTCGAAGGTGAGATAGTGCCGCCCGACAGTATTCCAACTGAGGTTTGTGGAAGAAGACCACACATCTGATCGTCCCCGAAAGATGATGCGAGCCGTAACGGCTCGGCTGTCACGAGAGCCCGAAGAGGTGAGGATTCGTGGTCAATTGAGTGGATGATGGCCACGCCAGTTTTGATGATGTGATGTTTGCAGCTGAATTATACAGGTGGTGATTTCTGCCTTTCTGCCTTGGTCGCTTTCTGTTTCGAGAAAAACACCACGGTCGAAGATGTGACGAGCTGATCTTTGAAAAGCGAGTTGAGGTGAGAGGTGCTTCGTGGGTGCAGTCTGATGTCCTGCAGAAAGATTGCCGGTGAGCGAGCGCCGATCTTAACCCNAGTTTTCGCCAGGCGCCCGGGTGGGTGTAGATCATCGGCAAACCTCATCTGGAATTCATTTTCTTTCGGCGAGGCATCACGCATGGTGCCCGTGTCTTGTGAGTCGATTTGTTTCTTGTGGTTGAGAGAGGGATGGACCAAGATGGGACTGAGAATGACATCTCCCTCGCCACCAAAGATCAACAGATCTTTCGGTTGAGAAGTGGCCGCAATCAGGACCTGAAGGTGGAATAGTGCCGCCCTACAGTATTCCAACTGATTCTGAGGAAGGTTTGTGGAAGAAGACCACACATCTGATCGTCCCCGAAAGATGATGCGAGCCGCAACGGCTCGGCTGTCACGAGAGCCCGAAGAGGTGAGGATTCGTGGTCAATTTAGTGGATGATGGCCACGCCAGTTTGATGATGTGATGTTTGTAGCTGAATTATACAGGTGGTGATTTCTGCCTTTCTGCCTTGGTCGCTTTCTGTTTCGAAAAAAACACC
Organism: Planoprotostelium fungivorum; assembly: GCA_003024175.1. Taxonomy (NCBI): domain Eukaryota; phylum Evosea; class Variosea; order Cavosteliida; family Cavosteliaceae; genus Planoprotostelium; species Planoprotostelium fungivorum. The sequence goes on along the minus strand of MDYQ01000040.1, from coordinate 2,053 downwards.
ACGGTCGAATACGTGACGAGCCGATCTTTGAAAAGCGAGTTGAGGTGAGAGGTGCTTCGTGGGTGCAGTCTGATGTCCTGCAGAAAGATTGCCGGCGAGCGAGCGCCGATCTTAACCCGGACACCTCCAATCATATACGAGGTGAGACATCATGTGTGGAAGATGGGGCGCGAGCCTTTGTGTCAGGTGAGTGATGGCTGTCTTTCTTGCTGACTGACGCTGATGTCACTGCAGAGACATGTTTTCCTTTCGGCTTGGCGGTCGACTTCTTTGCCGCCATCCACAGAAGTGGCGTCGTTGGCGTAACGAAGACAGGAGCGGTCATGGGCAGACTTTGGGAGAATGGATATCGACCATCGTCTCCGATGTAGAACCAGGTATTTCATTCGATTTCACGCGAAATATCCCTATCTCGATTTGAATTCATTTTATTCTTCGCGGAACTGAATCCACCAGTCGTCTTCGCCATGTTGGGAGCGGCTTACGTTTTGGCGGGAATCTTTCGCACCCCAATCTCTCTCACAGCCATCATCATAGAGGCCACACGCAGTGAGCAGCTTGACACACTCACACTTCTCACCATCACAGACATCGGCCTCAGCTTACCCGTCTTCTTTGTCATGTTTATCTCAAAGTGGATCGAGATTTTTTCGACAGCGCAATCTACAACTCGGTCTNATTCTTCGCGGAACTGAATCCACCAGTCGTCTTTGCCATGTTGGGAGCGGCTTACGTTTTGGCGGGAATCTTTCGCACCCCAATCTCTCTCACAGCCATCATCATAGAGGCCACACGCAGTGAGAAGCTTGACACACTCACACTTCTCACCATCACAGACATCGGCCTCAGCTTACCCGTCTTCTTTGTCATGTTTATCTCAAAGTGGATCGGAGATTTTTTCGACAGTGGCATCTACAACTCGGTCTATCGCGTCATTCGTTACCCCGTCCTCAATTGGGACCCTCCGAGTTGGTCTCAATGGCTGGAGGCCCGTCACGTCATGCAGGATATGTCATCACCATGAGAACGAGAGAGAGCGTCAGGAACATCATCCGAGTGAGTTCCATCACATGATGGAAATCGCATCATCATCAGGTGATCGCAACCGCATCATGATGACGACGACAACGTTCTCAGACTAAAAAACTTTTCAGATTCTCCGTGATACGACGCACAATGGATTTCCAGTGGTAAGAGACAATGAGAAGTTTGTGGGGATTATTCTGAGGAGCCAGCTGACTCTGCTCTTGAGATGGAGTGAGTCAAGAGTAGGCTTTCTGCTCAGTCAGAACAGTACGTGAAGAATCAGAAGGTGGTGCCTCTTGATAAGTTCAGGGAAGAGTACCCTAGATTTCCGTCCATCAACGACGTCACACTCAGCGCAGAGGACATCGAACTGTCTTGGATGGATTTAGAGCTCTGTATCCTCTCTCATCATCATCATTGTCGTCGATGGCGGTGCTCTTCTTTGCCGGTCTCGAGTAAGTTGTTCGCCTTTGGGCAATAAAGATTATCGCTCTCTGACTATTTCTTCTTCCCATGACGATCGTGGGTTGTGTTGCTGGCTTTGTCTTCGGTGCCGTGTCACCGTTGAGGGTATGTTCCCACATGTGCGTGTGTCGTGCTGAACGAGGTCATGTGACTTTGGGCTCTTTGTATCGGCTGTCTGTTTCTGCATGGCAGCGGTTGAGGGGGCGTCTTCTGTCGCTCGAGCTTCTCTCTGAGAGTGACGTTGTCCTTCTGCTGAACAAGGTCATGATGGAGTACAGCTAGAAATTTGAGCACGAGGCCTACCGCACGAAGAAGGAACGCAACAACCCCTAAACAGCTCAGAGCTACACATCCTCGACACGTCCAGCATACGGCGTTCATTGTCACTGATGAATTTACGGGATCGTTGGTGTTGGTGGACGAGGCCTCAGCTTGTTGTCCTGTGTCTGTGCCAATTCTTCGTTCAGGAGAAGGACAAACACCTGAATTGATCTCTCTCACGGAAACCTGGAAGAAGTTATCTCTCGTTCTTCAGACGGTATCACCTCTGTGTCGTCGCTGT
>MDYQ01000375.1:0-15566 GCA_003024175.1 Planoprotostelium fungivorum | reverse complement strand
TACCTTTACCACCTTCAACCAACACTGCAAGACGGTTGTCCACCGCAGATAGGCAGAAGAAGTCCTCTGACAATCTGAGCCACTCTCAAGGATCGTTATCGTCTCTTCCGATGGTTTCAGAGCAAGAGGGAAGGAGTAGGGCAGAGAGCTACGCACAGATCGTCATGTCAGAGACGGATCACCAACCGACAGACTTCGATGAGCAGGCTCGAATCAATTTGGAGGTGATTCGAATGGAGAGGAACAGCGAGATGAGCCGAATGTTTGGAGGGAAGAAGGGCAGACTCCCACCCATCTCAGAGAGAAATAAGGCTGGCATTGAGACGTCACCTCCCTTGAGACCCCTCAGGCTTCTCTCCTCTCACCAGCAGTACTTTGAACAATAAACAAGTCGTAGTCCTGCAACACGAATTCACAAAACGAATGAACCAATACAATGAACGAAAGAGATAAAATCTAGATTGATAATGTATTGAGGGGTTACTAATCTTCCTTCTTCTTCGTGGTAGGTGTGGCCTCCTTAGACAGAGGTACGTCTGGATGTACAATCGACTTGATGACTTTAGCCTTCGCCACGAGACTCTGCTCAGAGACGTACGCTTCACACTCCACAATGACATTGTTATCTCCGAATTGTAATACGTGGGCTTTCAATGTCACCACGCTCGCTTTTGGGATCTTCTGCAGCACTGTGCTTGTGAAGTCTGTCTCTATCATCGAGTGACCTTGTACCGTTCTCTCACCTATTGTCACTGCGTCCTCTGATTCATTCAGTTGATTCAAACAGGCCAAATAGGCAGTGATATCCATCAAGAAGTGACTATGAGGGTCAGAAGACATCGAATGATTAAATGAATTTCAGTGATCGAAAAAGAAGACTGACAGATCGAGTACAAGAAAGAAGACCCAAAGATTGACTCACAGAGAGCTGACAGAGGGATGCACTTCAGCTTGTATGTCAGGTCTATTCTCCGACCAGTACGCCTTGGCAGTGACGGTGCCCTCAACATTATCCTCTACCACGGCAAACTTGAAATACCTGTGTTCCTGTCATCATCTCCTCCCCCCTTCTCCTCACTTGGCTATAGGATGCTTGCAGATACTGTTCGTCACAGCAGCCACATTGGCAGAGTTGATCTATTGTTATCACTCAACATCCCATCATCCTCTACACACCTGTTTACGATTTGCTCGATCAACAGAAGGTGTGGACACGATGTCACTCTTGGAAGTATTTCCATTGTGTTCGTGACTGTGATCTGGTGTTTCAACGCTCTTATCTGCTCATCTTTAGTTTCCTCGTAGCCATTTGTCTCACCTTCGTTCTCTCGATTCGAACTTCTAGAGGTTCTCCTGGGGGACTTCTCTTCATTGTGTGTCCTCTTTCTCTTCCCCTCATCATCAGATCCTGCATCTCTGGATTTCCTTCTGTCTCTCTTCTTCTCCTCTTTCTTTCCCTTCTCTTTGCTCGGTGATCGACTGTCCTGTGTCAGACTGATTCCTGAGATTCGCTCACCTTCTCTTCTCGCCCCTCTTGGGCTTCTCCTCACTCTCCTCTGCAGAGTCATCTCCGTTGGTGGAGGCGGCGCTAGATCTCCTGCTCCTCTTCGTCTTGGGTGTGGAGGCTTCTTCGCCTTCCTCTTCATCCTCAGGATCCATATGTCTCTTGTGTTTCAGCCAGAACTCGGCCTGCTTCAGAGCTTTAATGAACTGCTTTCCTCCCTTTTTAGGTGTTTTGTTCTTCTCGTAGCCTTCCTCCCATTTCTGGACTCCGTTGATTGCCACGGCGGCACTATTTATGTCAGGGAAGGGTCCTCCATGTGATATCGTCACTCACTAATCTTCAGATCCAAAGAAGTAGACAATTTGTTGGTCTTCTGTATGTTTCATCTTGTCTTTGACCTTCTTGGGTAGCTCCTCCATTGGTGTTACCTGTATCATATCATTTACGGATCACGTTGGGATGTGCTATCGATATAAAGAGAGGTACCTTTGCTGGCCACATTGGATAAGATCCAAACTTGACCCATACGATCTCTCCTGGCTCTCCCATCTTACGCTACTTTGACTCTGTAACTCTATGAGGACATGAAACGTGGACCTTTTATCTGAAAGAAATGGATCTGTTCCTCACCTGATGTCTTATTGAATAGATGAGATGTGTGACGACCGCATTAACGGTTTTTTAAGCCGTTTACAATGATTGCCACGGTAATTAACGCGAGATGAGATTTTTCACGCGCCTGGCATTTTTTGTTTAGTCTATTTCATAAACATGTTTACCGTTGTGTTTCCCGTAGCGGGTTGGGCTCCTAATTGTCTCAGATTGAGTCTTGTATAATTTCTTCTTTGTCTCTTATTACTTGTGTCTTTTATGACTTCGTAAAGGATGTTTGTTTTCTCAATTCGCCCCGTTCATTTTTGTATAATACCCGAATGAGCACTTGGAAAATTTCTTCCTTGTGGCGTTGGATCGAGGCTTCTGGGGAGGTGTTGAGGCCACTCTCTTACGATTCTGTCGAGCGGGGCAACCAGAGGCTAGAGATTGCAGCCATCCAGATCTTGCCTCTCAGTGAGAAGTGGTCGACGCTGTGTGGGGTCGAGATTCTTGATCATGATGCCCTCCTCTCTGCCGCGATCAGGTACGCACGTATACGTACGGTACGTACCTCTTCAGTATGGCCTGATCGACTGCCTTTGTGATATCTTCCACCGTCTTCGCTTCTCTCTGCTCTACAACTTTTATGATCCTCGCTTTCGTTCGTATGCACCGCTCACTCTTGAGAAGGACCATACGCTGTGAAAGCGTGGAGATCCATTACAGATCGATTGCTGACGTAGAGGAGATCAAATGCGACATCTGTGAAACGTCAGGGATGGATGGGAGAAGAGCTCACAGCACAACTGCTTGCCGGTGTTCTCTTGGAACGCAAAACTTCAACTTTCACCTCTCTTCCATTCTTATGGATCTGAACTTTCTCCCCGTCGAATTTCTCTTCGACGATGAAGGGATCACCGCTCATCGCTTTGATGACATTCTCTGGTGCGTGACAACTGGCCAGCATAGGCTTGATCGGATTGAAGAGGTTGATGGACCGGACGAGATCATGACGTGCGATCGTGACGTCTCTCAGATGAAGCGTTGCCGACCTTATATCCTGGTGTCTTCAGTTCTTGACACACAGCACGGAGATTTGAAGAGACATTGAAGAGCTGGAAGAACTGCAATACGGTCTTCTCTGACATTCCGATCTTCAGATCTAATCGCATCGATCGATCAGGTGAAGTGCAATCGCAAGTCTTACCTTTGAGAATGATGCGAACGATCCATTTCTGCTCGGTGGCTGTCGACGAGGGGGTTCTTGAGTGCCTGGGTGTGTTCTAGGCGACGTTCTTATAGACCAGGAGGGCCTTCTGTCTCACGACAGAGGACACAATAAATCTCTCCCCTCTGACGTGAGATTCGAGTTGCTGAGGACCTAGGGTAAGAGAGTTTTGAATCGAGAGAAGTCGGGGGAGATGATCTCACGCACGATCCTTCTATAGTCTCACCTTATGGGCAGGATTTGTCACACACAAAGAGAGGTTCGTCGGCAACGTATTCTATGCAAAGATGTCGCAAAGTACGACATCACTTGACATTGAACATAGGGTCTTATTTTGACTGCTTTCGTTATCTATGAGATGATCCAAAGAATCACCTGACATAACAGAGCGCGAAAGCGATCTGCCCGTCTCACTTTTGAGGCAAAATCTGTCTCATGATTTCTGGTTTGTTACCTTCCCGTGGGCGTATACGGCAGAAAAAGACAGCCAGCAGGAACCTAACCACCTTCTCTCTTCTTTGGTGAACTTCCTACGTATTCTCTCCTTCAAAGTGAATGTTCACCATGGTCCGACTGGTTAAGATAATTAAGGTTGCCTACGACATCGTCACCTCGTCAAAGAGATCGATCCTAAGTGTGTCCTGATGTATCCAATAATTCATCCCAGAGAAATCATCACCTGGGTAATAAAAGTCAAATTGCCATCGCTGCATTGGCTTCTTCTACCACCTCTGCAATCATATCATCGATTGCCTCTGTGGACACAGGATCGCCATCATCGACGACCCCTGTGGACACAGCATCGTCATCATCAACTGCTTCTGTAGCCACGACCTCATCACCATCGACTGTCTCTGTGGACACATCATCCACCACCACCCCTGTCGACACGTCTATCACCACCTCCGTGGCAACTTCTCGAGGGATAAGATAGGACGATTCGATACGGTGGCAGTGTGCCACGTCTTCGTTTCGTCCAAGAGAAAATTGACGTTCCAAAATGAAGGACCCGGCGACGACTCGCAAGGATCGGACAGGTCGAAATGAATCGACGATTCACGTCAAACGAGTGATGATGATGGTTGTGATGGATGAGATGAAGCTCGTTTCACCTCAGCACTCTCCAGTCCAACGATGGAAAAGGTTTCTAATAGATCTCAAAAATTCTTTGATTCGTCTTCGTCAGTGTCCCCCAGATCATACGTACCTTCTCTGTTCAACGAAGTTTCCCTCAGTTCTCTCACCTGACTGTCTCAGATGATGGAAGCTGTCTGCGGCCTGCACTTTCAATTGCTCTCTGGACGACACGATGTGTTTATTCACAAGTGCAGCTGTTGAGTGAGCCGTTCAGTTCTGAGTCGAATGCAATCGCTGCAGCTTCACCTTGATGAACTTTCCGAATCGAGAGGAGTTGTTGTTACGCAGTGTCTTTGCGTTTCCAAAGGCCCAAGATGGGATTAGCCTGCATGATGCGATTCTGAATGTCGTCCTCCGTCAACCTCTTGACACCTGCCACCTCCCCTGACCCTCTTCAGTCTCCCCTCTCGTCGTGGACTCAACGAGGTGCTTCATGAGATACTTTGTTGTCTCCGTCTTTCCTGCTCCCGATTGACCCAAGATGAGAACGGACTGGCTCGCATTAATCTTCAAGAGTGCATCGTATGAGGCGTCGGCGATGGCAAAGATGTGAGGTGGCAGGTCGTTTTCCAGTCCCCTCTTTTGTCAGGGTCTTCAGTTTGAGGTGAAGGTGATGGGAGAATGACCTGTACTGGTGGATGATGTCCTCTCCGTAGAGAGGTGTCGCTTCAGGCGTATCACCCACCGAGCCAGAGCTCAAGATGTATGCCGCACAACGGTATGTAACAAATAGCAAGTACTGGATCTGCTGATGCGCAGCAAGACTCACATCGTGAAGTGATTCTCTCGTTGCTCATCAACGCAAAAATCTTATATCTTGACTACAGTCTGTGTTTTGCAAGAGAGGAGATATGCATATATTCTGTCGATGCGAGGATGTAGTCATCCTTCTCGGAGAATGAACATTCTTCTGGCCTCAGGAGAAGTTCCAGATCTCTTTGAGAGTGATCCGTACATCACCTTCATCCCTCAGTGCAAGAAAGCTGTTATGGGGAACAGCTTCATCAACGAAGACTGAGGATAGGTGCCATCACTGTGGTGAGATGAAGCACATCTCTCAACAAACATCAAGGTAATTCTTACCATTCAAGAGGTTATCAGTGAGATGTCTATTGTACAAGAGAAGAGTAGCCGAAACGATCGACTCTGGTACAATATATAAACGACAGGACCCTATCATCTCTTGGAGCTCAGTGAGTCATGATGCATCACCATTCCTCTGAATCGAGGCGAGTGACGTGAAAGGAGGAGGGGTTCGATGAGATAAGCGAATCTCGTCGTGTGTTGACTGACTGAGACGATCATCGGGTGAGTCATCGTGGTAGAGGATGATATTGATGGAAGAGGATCATGAACAAGAACGAGAGAATCATGTGATTCAGTTTCTCCTCACACTATAGAGACTTTGCGCATTTCGCTGCGTGAAGTAGAGAGGATGCAGCGAGTTTCTTATCTCGGTTCAATTGAGCAGCACCCACCCAGTTTCTTACCCCTGTTGTAGATCTTCTCACTGTGATCCTCTTGAATGCTGATGCGCTACTTGGTCAGAATGCTGCTACTAGCTCATTCAAGGCTGATCTGTGAGCAAAGGGCCACAGGAATATCAGGGTAACAGCCACACACTGCCATGTCTATGAAATTATAGAAGGCGGACCAACACATCCCTCTGCGGACTCGATCTGGCAGATAACTTCTGTGAGAATCACCAACACTCTAGTTCTGAGGAGACTTCAGATGTGAAATCCTCTACAACTTTAAGCAGTCTACAATGCTTTGTGGAGGCTTAGAGATTATGTCATTGTATGTAGAACTCCACCATTGAGTCATAGTAAAATGTAGTAATACAATAGTAAATATAGTAATTTGGATGAGTAAATTAATAGTAGATAAACAGGAATAATAGTAAAATTAGTAAGTTTGAAATGGTGTATTATAGTGAATTTATGGTAAATATAGTAAGAATTTGGTGTTTTTGCTCTTTGAATACATAAAAAAAGAATTTACCTGTTTTCCTATATTTTACTCTGAACTTCCAGTTGGCTCATTCTCAACATCTACATTGTCATCTGTGACATCCTCTGAGTTCTCTGCAGCCTGCAGAATTCTTCTCCTGATTCTGTTCCTTGCATCTGGACTATTATTCTAAAGACCTGCAAATACATATTCTCAAAAATCATTTTGTCAATAACTTAGTTATGCCTGGTTCAATTCCAGAATTTTTTACATATTCTGATGCAGAACTATTAATGATAGATGGGTTTCAGCATGTCAGATTTGGATGAATCTCACTCATTACAGAGATAATTGCATTTTATTTTTGGGATACAATACATGTATTTTGCACCAAAAATCAGCCCCATTTTGAGCATATCTCTGTACAGCATTGTTATATTCTCTTCATATTGCAGCATTATATAGTATCATATGTAATTGATTGCATGTATTGAGTTCATTGAGAAACATCAAATACCATCAGAGATACAACATGTATTTCATCTGTACTTCTTCTAAGGATCATCAAAGTAATCTTTGAAATCTGCTGGCCTAGCTTAAGCCTATACATAGGCAAAATTTCCTCTTGAATGAACAAATAATACAATGTATTGACATGTCAAGTCACATAAAAAATCAAATTTACAACAGATTTTCATAAATAAAAGGGGCATTACAACTGTTATTTTATCTAGATATCAATCTGATGCAATGAAACAAGCTGAGATAGTTTGTTGCTCCAGTCATATTCATCATCATCTCTTGAGGGAGAGTCCATACGGTACTGCTCAAACACTTGTGCTTGTTCCCTTGTGACCCAATTATCCTTGATAGCATTGAATATTGATATCTGAGCAGAACAGATGTATTACATCACCCAAACTGGGAGTGCTGGTCAGAAAGCTTGTCTAAGGAGGAGAGATTGAGCACTTCCAACATCAACAAAGCCTTTCTTGACGCAGCAAAGGACATCCTCAAGAACAATTGAACGGCCTTGTGAGCCACAAATAAATTGATTCTATTTCAGCTCAGCCTATTCATATGCAGCTGCCTTTTGCCTCCTTGTGTCTTTTGTATGATTTGAGTGTATAGATTTCCACACAGACTGCATAAAGCGAGTACAGAGCGCGCGAACACTTACAAATGTTTTGCAGAGGATCACCAAACAGAACACAGGAGACGAACATTCAGTGCGAGGAGAGTTGTAGAGAAATGGACTATAATATTCCCTTTTACTATGATGGACCTAGAGTTCAAATCAAAATCTGGAAATGAGAAAATCTGGCAATTGACCACATGAAAGCTGGCCATCTGAACTAAACAACAGTTGAAACAAACCTGTGGGTCATGGACCATCTGAGCAAGAAAACATTAACACCCCCAGCCGGAACGAATTTTCCATAGAGCCCTTGTGGTTAAAAAAAAACAGCGCAAAGCGGAGCAGAACGCAAGATATGTCATGGGACTGTGGAATCTTCCAAGCGGAAATCTATGGTATCATGCCACCTTAACTAGATGTATGTTGTACCCATTGTTCCGATTTCGCTGTCAATTTTGTTGTATCTCCATTTATATATGAGACTTTTGCTGTTTTACACCTTTTGACTTTGCATTGCATCAGACTGGCTTGCAACAAAACTAATTAACAGGTCCAACTGCAACAACCAGTTTCCTACTACAATACATCAAATGTAAACCTTTAATAATTACATCCACTTGGGCATGTCCTTCCTTTTCTCTCAATGGTTCAATTTCCAAATTGTATTTCTTCTCAATATGGGGTCAACTCCCCACCCCAAGTGAATTCAGGGCCCCCACACTATGGGTGAAACTCCTGCCCTTGTATGAATCAGAACAGATGCCAGAAAGGATCATCACCCTACCCCCACTACCTCGATTTACATTTCCCATTTTCTCCATCTTTTTTTCGGGTCTTCCCACTGGAATGCGTAGTTCAAAGTTATCAGTTGGCCAGCAATGGCTTAGCCCTTAACAGAGTCAAACTGATATCTGAATAAAACCTTAACCTGAACCTAATGTCTTCTGTATAGAAAGCAACCAGTTGTCACTTTTCATTATCCACATTGAGGCCTTAGGACTTCGCATTCATATGTTTTCATTGAATCTGTTAATACTCACACTCCTTCAAGACTTCAAAGATATCTTTAGTTCGGCTAAAGAACATAATATACATTGCAAACACCACAAAAACGACGAACATCACAAAAGAAGAGTTCCAGAATACAGAAGCCACCTTCACAAATTGACTCAGGAAAAAACCTTGCACATATGATCAAAAGAGAGAAGTAGATTAACTTTGCAAGAACTGATCTGCTACCAGCTATTCAATAGGCGATGTGGTATTGCGCCTAAAAATAATGATAGTACGATTGTAAGAGATTCACATGCACACCTGGATTATAAAATTAGTAGAACAATAGGAACAACAAAAAGCGTTGAAATACTCAGTCAATTATATGCATCTTTTTACACTATCAAGAATGGTTTGCGAGTTATCTGCTTTTTTTTGCGAGTAAATGTTCAAATTTGATAATTATGTATATGCAAATATTGCAATATTGAAAAGCTGTGTACGTATTTGACTTTCGATATTATGATATTATTCATCTTGGCCTCGCAATATTCATTGGTACACAAAGATACAATATATATGAGTATTAAGAGATGATATCATCTCATATAAGGAGAGAGGATTGATTGATTGGGCACATGATGTGATTGATCATTGGGTATAGGATTTAGGGTGCACGATTTGGGGTTTAGAGTAGATTATTTGTGACCTATTCCAATTTCCTGCATCTGATCTATTGGATTATATTATTATTCAAATACTACATTTTGTTCTTACAAGAACACTTGTTTTTCAGCTTATACATTCTTGCCATTCAATAATCATTTTTATGTTTGTAGACACATATTTATTTACTATTCTTGCCGATTCTAATCTCGTATAACTAAGCTTCAGTAATTATTCCTTTCCCTCAATTGATGACCACATTTGATATCCTCAATCATTGCCTTGTTGCTTCTTGTTCCTCACAATTTATGATGCCATCAAATATCGATAAATGTACTGATTCTTATTTATCATACAGATTGAATTTGATGGATACAATGTAGATCCCAGTAGAGAGTGCATTTGCGTCCTTAGATCAGAGGATTGATATTTGTTCAGCAAGACCACAGTAATATGTACATCATCCCATTGTGTAGATGATTTCAAATTTGAAGTCCCATCTGTACTTTATTGCTTTGTACCAAATCACCACTGCAACAATGTATAGAAATCAAGTGCCTGGAGGAAATAATTTTTGGGGATATTTTAAAAAAAATCAATACCTGGCATATGATTTGGTTTTTCCAGTTGTTAGTCAAATGGTGCATTGAGAATGGATCACTTCTCTCCCAACTACTGGAATATGCACGACAAAAAAACTAGTGATCCAAATGCATGGACACCAACCAGAAAACCCAAATCATATGAATGGAGATACAAGCAAATCAACGCCAAATTCGGAAGATTCAGCAAAAAATAGATCTATTTCTATATTTTTTCAACTTGAAATCCTTCCTGTCTACAACTGTTTTATTTTATCTTTTCCACTTCCCAATCTGACTGACTATCCTTCACCATGAGCATTTGATTCGGTTTTCCTGGTTGGTAGGTAGTCAAATGGTGCATTGAGAATGGATCACTTCTCTCTTGACTACTGGAATATGCATAACAAAAAAATTAGTGATCCAAATGCATGGACGCCAACCAGAAAAACCAAATCATTTGTCTGTTGAGATGGTTTACTAAGGGAGATGCAATCTTTGCATTTAGCATTGAATGCCCATCCTGCCTTTGCCCAACAGTTCAGTGACATAGAACTATCAAGATACATACAACAACCTTGTCACTCAATACCAATGGAAGACAACATTGATGAAGGCGGGTTATTGATGCTCAATACATCTTATATATCATTCAAATTGTATTCAAGGAAACAAGAAGGTTTGTTCTGAGGACATTAAATGTGACCATTGATATATTGTATCTCTCACCATATTGATCATCATATATCACATCCTGAAACATGATATGAGTTGTTAATAGTTCAGAAAATTGGAAGGATCAGCACTCAGATTCATCATGTCAAATATATGAGATCTGGTGAGCTGGCTCTCTGGTTCTCTTTTCCCTCAAAGCTCTTCTGCGTGCACACCCATTTGATGAATCAATGAAGAGTGGATCAATTCAAACCTCTAGGTATGCATTGTATATGCATGCATCTTAGAGAGGCAAGCTGCAATATTGGGAACGTCAAAGACAGGAAGAAGAGGAGATTGATTAACTGAGGGAGCCAATTGGGATTGTACAACTCTGCCAGCCAAATCTTCGCCCTCAGTATCTGCCCCAGAGAAAGTTGGATCGCAGTAGGGTGAGACATCACATGCATCACGATCGCTGATCGAGATCGTGACAGATTAGATCGATGCACAAGTGTCGAATCATCTCATGAATTTAGATCAAAGGGAGAGTTTAGTCGCCAACAGTGATAAGAACATCGAGCTCTAAATCAAATTACGAGAGAGCTTCACATCAGGAGAGAAGAAGTGGAAAAGTCGCAGAGACCTTTTCGATGGCACCCAAACAAGACAAAGTGTTCTGCTCCTCATTACGGATCAGGCATCCCGAACTGGAGACTGCCTGAGACACAGAACTGGCGATCATCATCTACGAATATAACTACTCAACATACATTGACATGTTCTCTGTCTCTCATTCTTTGCCTCTGGTTCTCAGCTTCTCGATGTGACAGGTATGTCCATGGAGTTACTCTCGCTGAGATCACTCCTCTTTGACCCCTTGTGTGTCGACATTCATATCAATGTGTAGGCCAGTAACCTCAGTAATAAGTCGCATTCACGTTGAAATGCTGTCCAAGCAGGATCAGCCTTCTATCTCGTCTCTTCTGTCTCCTTTTCACATCTGCAAAATACGCCCGGTTTTCCAATTTTTGGATCTACACTGAAAGGCATACGAGAACACACTCCTTCATTGATGGCAGACAACATCAACACTGTTACGCCAGCTCCCGCGGTCTCAAATCTCCTCTCCATCTCAGGTCACGATTTCATTATTCTGTTGTTGACAATCATCGCAGAGAGGAGCACGTCAACCAGTGTGCCAGCAAAGATAGGAACAAACCAACCAGACAGTTACTATAGAAATCAAGCAGAAAAGTTTGACAAAGAGAACAAGCAGCTCAAAGGTATTTTTAATCCTGTATGATTCGACATCATCTGTCTGACAAAAGGCAGCCAAACTAGATACTATCGAGAGAGAAAATCGAGATCTGAAAAAGTCTCTATATGAACTTAGTTTTCGATATGATCACCTCAGCAGTCAGCTACTGAAACCCCTTAAACCGTTCAACATAGATCATCTCGTAGTCGAGAATGCAGAAGATAACAAAGGTTGGAAACCTCATGATCATCATTTCATCAACGTAATCAATTTCTCAGCCAACTCGATGACATCGAGCGCTGGTTATGTAGCCGGTCAGAACGCGACAGCTCGTACCAGTTCAACGACTCTGAGAAAGCCGGTTGTTGATCAACGACATCTCTTTTGTAGGCAGACTCTGAAAGGTGAGTCTATTCTCTCGTGATAACACCTCTCTTCCTACATGATCTCATCGAATGATCATTTGTATCCTCTGTTAATGTCTCACGGTTCGATACAGGACACAACGCTGCAGTCTACGCGGTGAATTTCTCTCCCTGTGGAAAATACATCAGCTCTGGATCATTCGATAAGAGCGTTCGACTATGGGATTCAGCCACAGGTCAACCCATGGGTGTTCTCCAAGAACATCAAGTGAGAATAACAAAAACTTCTATTTCCTCGATCGTTGTGTGTGGCATTCTCTCATGGTCTTCCCTCAGTTGAGTGTATCGGATTTATCGTGGAGCCACGATTCACTGCAGATATTGAGTGGCTCATTCGACCACACTGCCAAGTTGTGGGACGTGGAGAGCTCGAAGATGATTTCTTCTTACGATATCTCTGGATTCACGCAGACCGTTCTATTCGATTCACAAGGTGAGTCTGTCGAATAAAGCATCTCTTTCATCGTACAATGGTTCATCGATTCATCTTATATCTTCACCGCAATTGATGATTCATACCTTGTTCAGACAGTAACTGTTTCTTCGCTGGCTGCACGCATCGTAGGATTTATTCGTTCGATCGTCGTCAGACGGAGAATAGCACTTTCTTTGAGAACGATGCCATGATCAACAGCCTGTGAGTAGTTCCCGTTCAGAATGTATCATCTGAAAGATGATAGATACGTCTATCGTGATGGACTGTACATCATGTCCGGTGATTCCCATGGCCGAATTAAATTGTGGGACAAGCGTAAGGGCTCAGTCGTATCTGAGACTACGATCGCTTTCGATGGAAAACAGATTCCTATCTCTTGCTTACACGTCTCGAAAGGTGAGGACTGCCTCCCATATGAAAGCTAACTCATGTCTCTTGTTGCAATTATCATGATGGAATGAACATAGGCAAGATCTAAGAATTATTTTGACATTTAACGAATCTCATTCGTTGACTGATCCATTCTAGCGGCTCGCACTGATGAAGAGGGAAGATATCTCGGTGTCAACTGCTACGACAACGTGCTCCGAGTTTACGATCGAGGCGCAATTCCGGGTCATGTGGCACCCACATCCAGCAGCAAGATGGATTTATTGCACTCCATGTCTCACTACAAGAACAAGAATTATCCCATCACCAGCTCCTTCTTCATCGGAAAGAATCGTGAGAGATCATCACATGACCAATTGATCATCACGCGATTTTCGTCGCCTTGATCATTGAATGATTTACATTTCAAATCAGATCAACTTTTTGGACATCACAATCGATCAGATTCGGACAGCAACTGCGAAGAGGACGAAGCGTTCGAGTGAGATTTGTCGATGAAATTGTGAGCTGAAGAGAGGATAGAGAGAAGACGGTAGATGATTCCTTCTTGTTGGCCACTGGAAGTGCAGACAGCCAAGTGAGATCATCTGTCATCACGACCTTCTTACTCGATCAACGTCTGACATCAATCAGGTGTATATATTCAATGTATCAGGTGTGGAGGGCTCTCACATTCTGTTGCAGAGACTAGAGGGACACACGGACAAGGTCTACTCTGTCAACTTTCATCCTTTCGATCCCATCCTTGCTTCGGCATCAGCTGATGGAACTGTCCGTTTGTGGTCGAATTGAAGGAGATAAATCAGGGAAAGTCACCATTGTCTTCTTCACATCAGAAAGAGACGATGTAGTCCTGTCACACACACAGACGACCTCATCGTAAAATCGGTTCCGTCGAAGGTGCATTCGTGTCCCAGGTATAGATACAGTCACCCCTTCCGAACAATTCCATCCTGAAGATGATCGACCTCTCGTGCCATTCTTGAATGTCATCTCGATCCCTGCACAGGGCGTATGGAGAGGTAGGCGGGAATTCAATGACCACCAAATCTGCAGTTTCAAGAATGAAAACAATTATCTGACTCGGCTAATCGGTTTAACATCCAACCGGCAAGTAGGAGGGCAGAGAGATGGCCAAGATAGTAGTTAAAGGTAGACCATCAAGTGGGGAGAGGAAACGGTGCAGAACGGACAGCCACACAGAAAGGGTACGAGTTACTTCCCAAGTACCAGACGGACGTAGATACGTACACGGTGCACCGACGCGATGGCTCTCTGATGTCGTGCTGCACGGACAATCTCTGATGCTGTCCATCGGGTACGAATACGTTGAGGTAGTTACAAATGACGAGATTCACCTGTGATGTTGAATGATCGACCCTTTGCGCCATCTTACTTCAGACTCTCTTCATGAACGAGGATGAAAGAGAAGAGAACGCCAACGATCTCCACGATGAAAGCGGCTCAGTGTGCACTGTCAAAATTCTCTCCTCAGGTGTGTTGGTGTACACTTCGTATACACATGTCTGATTGATAACCCTGAAAATACACTCACCCTTCATATAATCTTCCGAAGAATATGCAAATTCTTCCGTTCCTCCGGGGATTAGCCCCATCCCATCATCTTTCATATATACACCAGTGGAGGCGCATCATGCCCGTGATTCTTAACAAGATCTATCCTGCTCTATTGTCTGAGGGAGGTTTATCGTTCCACATCTACGCGACGAAGCCATCGGGTTGGTGTAGCCGATCATTTCACAGCCTCTAAAACCTTCACAGATCTCAACGTCAAATCAGCAAAGATTCACCTCGACGTGAGTACAAATATTGCTTCGAGTCGGTGGATCTGATAAGAGTCAGGGTGACTCTTTTTGGGACAGTCTTCCCCGGGTCTTAGGAACAGAGATCGCTGCGTCCATCAAATCGGCCCATCCATGTGATATAGATATCAATCATTTCTTCAATCTCAATTCCGCTCAGTCCCTGTAAACGAAGATATATTCGATCTCGGTTCATTTACAGAGGGTGCTCCCAATGACTTTGATTTCTATCTCTTCATAGGAAGGGGCAGTCAATTCAGGAAACCGTTCATCAGAGACAGACTCGAGAGATTATCTAAGCAGGTTTGCCGATATATGCGATGAATACATCTCGATTGACCGCAGTAGCAAGGTGATCCATCTGTGTCCATCACGGCAAGATACGGAAAGAAATACAAGAAGGTGGGTGTTGTGACCTTTGTCTTTCATACGCGGATGTGGTTGAACATGCACAGATCCTATGGAATTTCGAAACGAAAGCATCTAGTATTCTCTGTGCTGAACCTATGGCATTGGATCTGTTGAGATCTGATGATTGTGTTCCCCTGGTGAGGCGATCATCATCGAATTCTCACGAATCGCCAATGTCGTCCACATCTGATGAAACACGTAGGAAGATGATGTAGATCAAGATGAGCTGTTGGCTGCTGAAGAAGAGAAGAGGGAGCGGCTACTGAAGGTGATGAGATACCTTCTATCGGCACGAGTGACGTTGTGCAGGTCATCGAGAAGAGATTCGGGACAGAAGAGTCAGAGAGCTCTACAGAGGTTCCAGACAAGAAG
>MDYQ01000374.1:0-16625 GCA_003024175.1 Planoprotostelium fungivorum | reverse complement strand
GGCCTTCTGGCAATAAAGATTTATATCTCAAACACCTTTTCCTCATAACGATCGTGGGTTGTGTCGCTGTTGTTGATGGCTCCCGTTTTACCCACCAAGAAAGAACGCAACCCCTTCGACAGCTCAGAGATACACATCCATCAGGAACTGACGAGAGACAACGTTTTGATTCTCCCATTCGCAACCACTTTGAGCGGATTGTCATCAGAATCGACGGCAGCGACCATGAAGCCGTCTCATCATCACGACAACGCTACCAACGCCTACTTGGTCGCGATCGACTCATGCTAGCCTGATCTGACTGGTGGCTGAACCACTCTGTCAAGACCAAGAGGAAGAAGGAGCGATCGCGGTCACTGGCATTCCTTTCTCTAAACGTGAAGATAGTGTTCGGGATTTTTCAACACAATGGTATCAGATGGATGAGCGATTCGAACATCTTCTATTGCGTTTGTACCTGATCTGACGGACTGGAGAGAATGAGTGATTGATAGCTCACCTGTGTCGTGCATTTCGTGTATCTGTCACTCTGCTGAAAGAAAAGCTTATTCCAATTTCCATCAAACTCACGCAGAGTAAAATTGTCCACTCCAGCACTATCGAATCTGAAGGACAATCAGCCTTCGTAATATCTGAAGAATGTGCGGATGAGATGACCCCAACTCGTGTTCTTCGATCACATCATCTAAGATCGTGCACGAGCATTTTGCATCGAATCGAGGTCATGATCAGGTCGGTCCAGATGGTGTGTGTATGTATGTTGTTGGTGCTGAACGAGGCAGAGGTTGCTTGAATTTCTCTCTTTGAGCGCCGCGGTACTTGTTGTACTCAAAGTTGATACCGGTAGCACTCGAATTTGACGCAGAAAAAAAAGAGGCTGAGGATGGGTGATGGGCTGTGATAGAGGGGGAAGTGATCGCCAGGTGATGATGATCATCGCTTTGATTGACATAAATCAGATCGATCCAAGTCTAATCTGTCTTTGTACCAGAGCAATGATACGAATACTGTATGGTGTCTGGGTTGAGTTTTCGCCAGGCGCCGAAGAGGTGTAGATCACCGGCAAACCTCATCTGGATTTCATTTTCTTTCGGCGAGGCATCACGCCTGGTGCCCGTGTCTTGTGAGTCTTTGTGGTCGGGTTCTTTCTTGTGGTTGAGAGAGGGACGGACCAAGATGGGACTGATAATGGCGCCACCAAAGATTAACAGATCTTTCGGTTGAGACGTGGTCGCAATCAGGACCCGAAGGTGAGAGAGTGCCGCCCGATAGGATTTGACTAATTCTGAGGAAGGTTTGTGGAAGGAGGCCATCACAGATGGTCGTCCCCGAAAGATGATGCGAGCCGCAACGGCTCGGCTGTCACGAGAGCCCGAAGAGGTGAGGACTCGTGGTCAATTGAGTGGATGATGGCCACGCCAGTTTTGATGATGTTGCGTTTGTAGCTGAATTATACAGGTGGTGACTTCTGCCTTTCTGCCTTGGTCGCTTTCTGTTTCGAGAAATACACCACGGTCGAAGATGTGACGAGCCGATCTTCGATGAGCGAGTTGAGGTGAGAGACGCTTCGTGGGTGCAGTCTGACGTCCTGCAGAAAGATTGCCGATGAGCGAGCGCCGATCTTAACCCGGATACATCCAATCTATACCAGGTGAGACATCATGTGTGGAAGATGAGGTGAGCCTTCGTGTCAGGTGAGTGATGGCTGTCTTGCCGACTGACGCTGATTTCGCTGCAGAGACAGGTTTTCCTTTCGGCTTGACGATCGAGATCTTTGCGGTCGACTTCTTTGCCGCCATCCACAGAAGTGGCGTCGATGGCGGTGCTCTTCTTTACCGGCCTCGAGTGAGTTGTTGCCTTTGGGCAATAAAGATTTATCGCTCTCTGACTGTTTCTTCTTCCCCATGACGATCGTAGGTTGTGTTGCTGGCTTTGTCTTTGGTGCCGTGTCACCGATGAGGGTATGTTCCCACATGTGCGTGTGTCGTGCGGAACGAGGTCATGTAACTTCGGGCCCTGAGTCCTTTGATCAAGTGGTGAGTCTCTCTTCTCCTCGAGAACGTTGTTCATTCGCTGATGTGTCGCTAGGTGCTTCACTGCGAGACGATTGGTGGCGTTGTGGTGCTACCCTTCCTTTGGTAGGTGCTCTTCTCGTCTGATAAGTGATTTCTCGTACAGAATTTTCTCGTCAGGTGTCGTCTCGATCGCCCGCTGTGGTCGAGCGATGAATTGGAGGTGAGTTGTTCTTCTCGTGGCCCTTCTGTTCGTTTTGTATAGGTTTCTCTTCTTTTGACTATTTCGTCTGGGCGAGTCAACAAAGGAGTCCCTCTTGGCGTTGTCATTAGACGCTTTAGGGACTGGTGTGGAATGACCAGCTATGTTCGGGTTGGAGGTGAGTGTCTCCGTATTTCTCGTCACGAGCAGAAGACGATTGTGTCTTCTTCTTTCGATGCGAAGAATTCGATAGCCAAGTCTCGCGGATTGACTCTAATGGATGTATTCGGGGCCTGTCTTTCGTTGGCGCTTTAATCCAGGTCCGTCCGTCTTGCTGATGATTCTTCCAGGAGTTTGAGGGCCGCTATCTGCTCCGCTCCCGTCATGGAGAGAGGGCTGACGTTCATTCCAGGTGATGTGGGTGGCTTCCCTTGCTGCTCGTTGGTGCCCTCTCTTTGAGGTGTGTGTTGACATCGGATTATACTGTTGATACTATCCAGAAAAGCGGTTGCCGCTCTCCTCTCAGATGCGGTCGTTAGAGAGGGATCGATGGTTGTATCAGGCGGTATAGATGGCCGAAATGGCTTCACTGCGGGTGGAATTCCTCCTCTGGGTGTTTGGAGGTGAGTGATCTCTTTGGACCGTAGTGAATATTATCCAGGAGTGTGCTGGCAGTGAGAACGCTCGATTTAGTGTTGGTGGGCGAGGCGCTCGGCTCGTCGTTGTCCTGTATCTGTATCAATTCTTCATGGTCATCAGGAGCGAGAGGTGAGTGCGATGTCTTTGGATAACCTCTTCCAGGTGTTCGTGAGAGAGATCGATCTACGTCTCTGTGGATTGGTCCTTCGTATCGGCTGTCTGTTTCTGTATGGCAGCGGTTGAGGGGGCCCCCTCTTCTGTCGCTCGAGCTTCTCTCTGAGGGTGACGTTTTTTCGTATGACCGCAATCCAGCGCAGAATGACCCCCGACACTTTGAGACCCGCCTAATGGTCCGCTGTGGGGAACTGTCATAGAATTGGAAGAAAACTTATCCTGCGGGCCAAAACCCATTTCGCGTTTCGTCCATTGAATTGCGGTGATACGTGAACAAGGTCATGATGGAGTACAGCTAGAAATTTGAGCTCGAGGCCTACCGCTGGTACAACACAAAGAACAACGCAACCCCTCAACAGCTCAGAGCTACACATCCTCGACACATCCAGCATACGGCGTTCATTGTCACTGATCACAGTATCACTTTCGATCAAAGAACAGCAGTAGCAGCACGGCTGAAGATGTCGAGAAGACGCAGTCAAAGCAAAGCAGATCATCACAACGACGCAACCAAGGCCTACTTGGTCCCAAGTTGGTCAGCGACAAGATGGGCACATGTTAATCTCAACTGAATGATGACTGATACTCTGTAGAGACCAAGACAAAGAAGGAGCGATTGCGGTCGCTGGCATTCCGTTCTCTATAATAGATTGACATACTGGAAATAACGAGTCATTGAGAGATCACCTGTGTTGTGCAATTCGTGTATCTGTCACTGCTGAAGAACAGAATATTTCCAATTTCCATCAAACTACTCAGAAGACAATCATCTACTCCAGAATTATCGAACCGAAGGATAATCTCGTGCCTTTGTGATATTCAAAGAATGTGCGAGGATGAGATCATCTCGTATGGATGGGCGAGCATGCACGAGATCGACTTGAAAGCCTTGACACCTGCGAGTGAAAAGTGCGATGGCAGCGAGAACGCTCGAGTCGGTGTTGGTGGACGAGGCGCTCGGCTCGTTGTTGTCCTGTGTCTGTGCCAATTCTTCGTTCAGGAGAAGGACAAACACCTGAATCGATCTCTCTCACGAACACCTGGAAGATGTTATCTCTCGTTCTTCAGACGGCATCACCTCTGTGTCGTCGCTGTCTTGAGCAGAGCCTTCGTCGTAGAGACGATTTTCTTCCTCTGGTCCTCCTTCAGGTGAATGATTTCCGTTTTCGTGTCGGGAGTAAATGTTTGACGATAGAGTAGAATGGCCGACGAGTGGGTGTCTGTGGAGGACTCTCTGTTTCTGATGGGTTCTCGTGCAGGTGAGTGGTGTAGGAGATCGATCGGGATCGATGCAGGGACCTCTTCGTCAGAGGAGCAGATCCTCTCTGCGTCTCTTGAGTGGTCACGTTGTCATTGTCGCTGGATCGAATGACTTTGTTGTTGTCCTCATCAGAGGCGATGGCTTCGTCTTCCGCCGCCCGGACACGTATCTTTGTCACCAAGGAGGCCCGTACACCCTCCATTGCTCAGAATCCATCAAAGATTCCATCGATTGTACCGCATCCATTCCGAATCAATGACAGCAGATGATTTCACAGCACATCTCTGTAGATTCACAGACGGTTTGTACAGCGACACACATCGCGTCACTTATGGGAAAGAAGAGAGAGTCATTCAACAATCATTCTTTATTGCCCGAAGGCTAACTACACAGCAGAGCCCCAGCGAAGAAGAGCGCCACCGTCGACGTACACACCGACGCGAACGACTCCTCCTTCAAAGAAGAAGCGAAGCCAGAGGAGACCTCCGACTCTGACGAAGACTCACCTCTCTCGATCAAGAAAGTGGGGACGAAACCAACCACCACCGCAAAGGGAACGATTGCTCCTACATCCAAGTGAGCTCACCCATTGAAGAAGGTTAGCGGACACGAAGGACATCACTCACCTGAACTGAAGGCACGGACCGCCTCATCCACCACCACAGCCACGCGATCCACCCGATCCACATCTAAACAAGCGTCAGCGGTAGCTGGCGCTCAGAGATGAGTGACCCTCGACTCACCGTGCTCACCTGGAATATGGATGAAGGTGTCCGGGACAAGCACATCTCCATCAAATCGGCGTTCGAGATCGCCGACGTGATCTTCCTGCAGGACATCAGACTGCGCACGAAAACTATCTCTCACCTCACCTTGCTCATTGGAGACTGGCCCATCGCATCTTCGATCATCAAATTTTCCTCCAAAGAGAAAGTGACCAAAAGGCGGAGAGACCACCTGTATGTCTCAGCTACGAACATTACATCGCCATCATCCTTCCATCCGGCGCGAAAATTCTCACCTCGTCCGATTCCCCTGACGGCCGAGCCGTTGCGGCTCGCGTCATCTTTCGGGGCCAACCATATGTGATGGCTCCTTCCACAAACCTTCCTCAGAATCAGTCGTCAATTATCGGGCGGCTCTCTCTCACCTTCGATAGATGATTGCGACCACCGGGCAGCCGGGCGACCTCTTCATTTTGTGCGGCGACTGGAATGATGCCACTCTCAGCCCTAAGCTAGACCGTCCGCCACAAAGAAGAAGGGAGGAGAAGAAGAGGACGAAGAAGACGACTCACTCGAAATTGGCTCCTTGCGTTCCGAAAGAAAATGTGATCTGCAGATGAGGTTTGCCGGTGATCTACACCTCTCATAGTGAAAACTCAACCCAGACACCACCCGATGTTCGTATCATCACTCTTAGGGGTAGGTATACATCCAAATTAAAAAAGAGGGTGTCCATGTATAATGCCAGGTTCCACCTAGACTAATCCGACGATAGCAACGGGGCATTAACCTTTCGGCGACAACCCTCTCCCTCAAATCCCTTGAGGCGCTCAATTCTCAAGAACTACAACTCACTTCCCCAGGCATATTATAAGAAGAGTTCAAGAGGTCAGCCACTATACATAAGACATAAACGGGGCGAGAAAAAGGGAGGTCGACCTTTTTTTTTTGGAGAGATCATATATTATGGGTCACGAACCGGCAATAAATTGGTCCTTCATTGTTTTCCTTGTTGGGAATCATTTTTCCATCAAGATCACATTTTATTTCTAACCACCGCTCAAGAGAGAGGAGGCCGCACGTCGGAATGTCCCTTCCCTTTCAGTTCAGCAATGCTGATTTTGTGAAAGAAGATCTCTCTCTGGACTTGGCGGTTTCTCTAGCTGTGCTGAGTCCTTTCTCTGGTCGATGGTGATCTGGTCTTCTAAAGAGGTGGGAGATGGGATCCGATTCTTGTAGTTCATATCGTATCGTATCGTATCATATCATATCATATCTTAACTCATCAAATCAAGGGTCGTGGCCGCTAGTCGAGGGTCTACACTCGGTTGCGAATTGTTCTGTCCCGGTTAACCTTCTCCTTCTCCTTCGATATTGACTCTTTCACAATCGTTGGTGAGTCTCTTCGTCTCGTTTCCTCTCTGACCCTCTCCAGTTCATACGATTCATCGCTTTCAAGATCTACCGATGGATCAGAAGATCAGATCTTTCACACCCCTCTCTTGATGAAGAAGCCAAATTCAACCTCACTCCCTTGCCTATTATTATTCTATGGATAGGTGAGGACAACTCGACGGGTCAAGTAGCACGACTTACGAGACGATCACGTCTGGTCGGTCTCAAAGAACAATCGCTCAACGTAGCAACCAAACAAGGCCAAAGAGGTGAGAACACACGATTCTCGTAAAAGACTGATTCGATCATCTTTTCGCGATGCATCGTTCGCAGGTGAGCCAGGATCTGTCTCTTGGCTGTGGTCGTTGATGGTTCAGTCGAACACTCTGTTTGGAGTCACATCTTCCATCAGGCTACTGAGGTGAATGAGGCATTGAGAGGCCAACCCGATCTTGCCAACTCTGACGCCCTGTCCGACATCAGCTGAAGCTCATGGTGGGTCAGAAGACAAGAACCACGGAGCTGTACAATGAAGTCATTTTCTGTTTAATTTTATTTGATTTCGTTTGTCATCTTGGATAGTGGATGGTACTGTTGGAAACAGGATCGATGGACGATGAGAATTGGTCGAATTTGCGACGATCGAGTTTGTAATGTCAATCGTGAATCGTGACGACGATTAGACGATCTGAGATGATCGACTCACTCTGCACGAGGTCCTACAATTGAGGTGGGCAACCGGTGATAAATGCCAACCTCGTTGGGACCATAAGAATGAACTGAACACATTCTCAGTCAATCATACGAACAAACTCATTCTCATCATTCGATTTGTTGGAACGCCACATCTCGAAGACTCACAAGACCTGGGCTCCACTCTGTCAGCTGTTCAGGTTTGTTCTCATGTTTCTTTGTTTTCTTCGGAGTCAGTTATTTTGACTGAATATTGCGATTTCGTGATCATCCGCGATGTGTGGCCTATAAAAAAGTGACGTTGTGGCTGTGAAAGCCACAACTCGAAAAACAACTGAGAAAACGGTGTGATGTCCGAGTTCTCTCGGAGATGTTGAACAAGAAGGAACGAACATCGCCGTGGGGATCGACTGTTGTTTTCAAATGCCAACGCTGTGTGTAACGGAGATAAACTCGAACGAAGGCACGCTAGAATCCAAATCTTTATTTGTTGGTCCAAATCTTGTAATGCATGATCGAATATGTGATAGAAGAGGGTGTGATGACGATCTGAGGATGTTGATGTGATGCAGATCGGCTCGCTCGACCTGAGGTCCAATAATTGAGAAAGACAATTGTTGAGAGCCGTCAACCTTGACTTTCATCGCCACGCTTACAGCGGCTTCTTTCTTCGCATACAAACGATCTCGTTCTCACCATCCCACTGATACGATATTGACGAGAGGATATGGCTGCCAGCCAGTTTTAGATGTCCATCTCTTCGAGAAGAGGAATGTCCGCCGATTACTGGGGAACAATGGATGCTGAGATTTTTTCAGATGCAGATCCATCTCTCATTTAGCAAGGGCAAATAATCAACTGATATGGAGGACTCACGTTTGAGGTATGTGGGGCCATCATTCCATTCCATTTTAGCAGATCGGATGTTGTGCCGGAAATGTGAGCGTGTCTTTTTCGTGTTCTCTCGTCCTCTTTGACTTGCTCAACCCGATGTCTGTGCCAAACCCACATTTTATCAACGTTTGTTTTTCACCTTTCTGTATTTGCGGCGGGTGCAAATATTTGTACCGGAGGAAAAAAAGGAGAGAGGACATCTTTCGAGGCAAAGTTGGGGGGCCGATGCCTAACTGAGTCTTTTGTGACTATAAACCACTATTATGTCCTCTGTGGCTGAGACCACACGTGTCCCTGTGGCTGAGACCACACATATCCCTGTGGCTGAGACCACTATTATGTCCTCTGTGGCTGAGACCACACGTGTCCCCGTGGTTGAGACCACATCATATACTCCTCTCTACAGGCTTGTATGAACAACACATATCTTCATCTCTGAAGGAAAGCACATGTGCCCAGACTGGCGTGCTTGATTCCATGACGTGGAATTGCCTGAGGTTACGAAGAGTTGTTTGTCATTCTAGCTAGAGACCACATGTCCCTGTGGCTGAGACCACATATCCCTGTGGCTGAGACCACTGTATGTCTTCGTGGCTGAGACCACTATTATGTCCCTGTGGCTGTGACCACTATTATGCGTGCTCGATTCCATGACGTGGAATCGCCTGAAGCGTCCAGACTCGTACTGTCATTTGAGCCAGAGGTGGGGACAGATGTGTAAGTGAGCCTGCTGTGACTCTTGAGGTGTAGGACATGTCCTAGATTCTGACTGAATCGAGAGCAGATTACAGTCTGGCCTTCTTCTCTGCGATAGGAATAGATCACTCATGCACGGTGAGTCATATTTCTCGATGTGATCGTGTTGATGGGCTGATGTCCTTTCAAAGAGCATCACTCCGCCGGACAGACAACTGATTGAAGAAAGCCCGATACATCACTTTCTCTTGGATGAATCAGATGACCTCATCGATTCGCTCCAAGGGAATGGACTATCTTCTAGGTTCCGGACGTCCTCAAGGTGAGAAGAGGCCCAAACACTCGCGACCACCCCCTCACCCTCACCCAGCTCATGAGCCAACCAAAGGTGCCAACGATCTGATTTTCTCCACTCTCATTGCCTACGACGACTCCAGAAGAGTACGGAAGATAGAAGAAACCGTCGACTGCATTCGAAACCCAACATCCTCAACATCGTCAAGGCTGTGAAGGGAATGGCCGGTGAGCCCATGACGAGAAAATTTGCGGAAATCTGACGTCATCCATTCTAGATGTGAAGCCCAGGATCAATAGACTACCCAAGACCGTATCAAGAGGGACCTCGCGAACGAGTGCGCCATCCGTCAAAAGGTGACTCGCGCGTACGATCTTCCATTTCTCACCATCGCGTAGATCAGGCAGTAAGTGTTCCACGGGAATCACGCCGAACTCCTCGAAAAGACTCTCTTCTCCATCTTAGCCCCCCTCAACAGAGCAAGCCGCCAAGATTGCCTCAGCCCTCTCTACCTGCAGCGATCGATCACTCTCCCACGTATCCATTTACCTTGGCCGCGCTCTCATGTCGAAGGAGACACACCTTTGGATTGCCACCCACGACCCCGAAGAAGAGACTCCCTCCTTCGTATCACGCCCGCCGCCCAAACGATCAAGAAGTGTGTGGCTTACCCTGGCTCTACTAGTCCTTTGACAGGACCAAGGATAACGGAAGATGTCCCGACGGTGCCGCCAAGTGACTCTACCCTTGGTGGTAGAGGCCATGCTCGACGAAGAGAGGGACTGCAGAACATAGTCACTCAATCCATCGAGGGCGCCACCAAATTGTACACGGACACCCTGCCTACTCAAGAGCAATGCCATCTCTTTCGCAGCGAGAAGAGGTGATCTATTCCTTCCCTTTTCATATCTTCTCCCTCTCCTCTCTTCGATGTGATCTCTTACAATGGATGAAAGGTGCCGCTTACGGTGGTCTGTGTCGTGAAAGGCTTGGACATTTCTATCAAGTAATACAAAGTGGTCACCAAGCTTCAATCCATGGTGGAAGACAAGAAGCACCCGCTGCAAGACAAGGATCTCTCTTTGGCTTCAGACACTGACGACCATTCTGCGGAAACTCTTTAGACCTTACATCGTCCGGACCCTCCCCAGCTCTTGAACCACTTCAGAGACACCTCGAACGACGTTCTGCGGAGGCCCCGGACGACAAGAACAATTGGAAGACGAAGAAGGTGACACGGATCGATACAGAAGAAGGCGGTACATATCTGTCGCTGGCTGAGACGAAGGACTTGGACCTTTATCTGGACGTGATGAACAGTGACCACAAGAGTATCATCACAGATACTATCCCAGAGGTGAGAAGAATGAATGTCATCATCACATCACGTTCGTGCATCACTCGATCGACATGATCGACATGATGATGATGAACATGAACTCACGATGGAAGGTCAGAGCCATCCGCTTGGATCTCGCGAGGAATGGGAGAGGACAATCCTTCGCCCTCATTTGGTTGTTGGGCGTCGGTTCCGTCGGGTGCCGCTCGAAGTCCTCTCGCTGCCCTCGACATCTCCTGATTCGAAACTCTCTCGCCCGAGATCCTCAGCAACTCGGACCACACGAAGCCTCACGTCAGAGAGGATTCCACCTCGCCTGAAAGATCTACACGACAAGAGGAACAAGATCCTAGCCTGTCTACGTGTGACAAAAGGAAGAGCGTCGTTCAGAACGCACTCAAGCACCTCCTCGTCAACCTCATGAGAATCACCGACTGTCTCGATTTCGGCAAGCGACAGGTGATCCATTCTCCCTCACCCCGTCTCACCTCCACAGGTATCCGGTAAGACTCTGGGCCGCCGTGCGCCGTGCTCTGTGACGAGTTGGAAGACGTGAGAGAGGCTGCCACCAGGTGTTAGACACGCTCTGCCGTTTCGTGGGGCATTCGATGAGATCCTCCCTCCACCCTCGGATATCCTCTAAGACAGAGGGCAAGCAACACCTCGGACGGTCACAGATAGATCCTCACCGCGAAGAGCTTCGTCGTCCTTCCCTTCTTGATGCCCAACCTATTGAAGCCGTCCATCACCAATAAAACCTATTCTTGCCGCCCAAAAGGAGAGCCTCTCTGGCCAGAGCCGTAAGTCATTCTATTCTCCACGTTCAATACTTACCTCGACCAGTATTTCGCTCTCCTTCTGGTCTACATCCTCGTCGAAATAATCGTGCAGCGTCATCAACTTGATCCGTATCGAAGCCCTCGTCGAACACACTCCTCCGCAAGCAAGAGATCAGTGGTGCCCCAGCTCACATCGTTCAAGAACCAGACCCTCCTTCAATACCATGTAGATACCGGTCAGCCCCAGGCCACCCAGAGGAGTGGAAGACCGCTCAAGTCCATTCGTCAGAGACTGAAGGGAAAGGAGGGAAGAATGAGAGGAAATCTAAATACACCTCGAGTACGGCTACAAGGTGGAGAAACACATCCAGGACGGAGACCTCGTCATCTTCAGCCTTCGCTCCACAAGATGAGTATGATGGGGCACAGGATCAAAGTGATGCCCTACTCAACCTTCCCTCTCAATCTATCCGTGACGACACCCTACAATGCCGATTCTTATGGAGACGAGATGAACATGCACGTGCAGGATGCTCTCTCAGGTTGCCGTCTCTGCACTCGCAGGGACAACTTTATGGAAAAAGATCTGGTGATGACATCATTTTTGATGGAAAGGTCCCCATACCCCGAGGGAAAACAGCTCTTTTCTCTCATCATTCCTCCTCGATTGGCCAACGGACACCCCGACAACGATACGAAGGACAGAGAGGATCATCTCCCCCACGGACACACGTACCAATGTTGAACAGGGAGAGCTACTCTGTGGAATGATCGACAAGAAGAGTGTGGGAAATCAAGAAGGTGAGCCAGATACATCTCTCGATATACGTCCATCTCTTAACATCACACCATGCATCTCTTGATATCACACATCCCTCTTCCGTTCACGAGTGACACGACACAGGATCACTGATGCACGTCTCATGATGGAGCACGGACATGAGATGACCCGAAACTTCTTCGACAACATCCAGAAGATGATCAACCAATGGCTTGTGAGCCATGGTTACACCATCGGTGTGGGAGACATTATTGCCGATGACAAGACCATGGGACGTATCAAGACACACCACCATCGAGACCGCAAAGAAGGACGTGAACGACGCCATCATCAAGGCCCAGTACAACGAGTTCGAAGCTCAGCCAGGAGCCACCCACCAAGAGTCTTTCGAGAGAAGTCAACCGCGTGCTGAACAAGACGAGAGATGGTGCTGGTTCGTCCGCTACGCAGACAAAAGAAAGAGAATTCCGTTCGGATTCAAAGGGAAGGAAGTCTATGGGAGGAAGAGAGGGAGTCATTAAAAGACGTCCGAGACGGGTTACATCCAGAGGAGGGTGATGAAGGCCATGGAACATCCGAAGCGGTGAGTTGAATCGTCCACGACAGAAGAATGACCTCCCTCAGGCGAAGACTCTTGGCCTCTTCCCGTCAACCTCAAGCGTCTCATCCGGAACGCACAGAAGACGTTCCACATCGACGCATCACGTCCAATTGATCTCCACCCATCAAGGTCATCGAGGGCGTCAACCAACCATCGGAGAAGCTCATCGTCGTGTCTGGCACCGATTCCATCTCTCTCAACATGCAAGACAACACCACCCTCCTCTTCAATGTCTTACTCTGTTGCAAAGAAGGTCATCACGGGTGAATTCTTCTCCCTCTTCTCTCACATCAAATTAACTTTCATCAGATGATCGCTTGTCCTCTGAATCCTTTGAATGGTTGTTGGGAGCGAACGAGAGTCGATCCTTACACGCCCTTGCCGCCTTCGGTGAGATGGTGGGTGCCCTCGCTGCTCAATCGATTGGAGCTTACTGTTCTGCCCTCACTCAAGCCAAGAGTGAGTTTTTCTCTCTCATCATCGTCTCACCCTTACAGTAGTCCAGTCTTGCTCGAATACACGACCCTCGCTCGTATCACGGCAGCCACGGAAATTCTGTACGATCCAGTGGATTTGGAGAGCAATCACTACACCGCGCTCGTCCTACGAGTCTGTGTCGTGAACGATAACGAGACGAACGTGCAGAACACGAAGGACAACACGGTGGCACAGGACGACGAGTTTTTGAAGAAGATAGAGCAGAACATGCTGGGTGAGATGGTCCTGGGAGATGTCTCTGACATCAAGAAGGTCTTCATCAAGAGCGACAAGAGACAACGGAATGCTCACTTCAAGGAATTGAGGGCCGTCACCTCTTTCGATGGAAGTTACGTCAACTACCGTCACTTGGTCATCCTCTCTGATGTCATGATTTATCGTGGACACTCGATGTCCATTCCGCGTCACGGTATCAACCGTGTTGAGACCGGTCCTCTGATGAGGTGAGATCGATCGTCCACCATCCGCCACTGACAACTGACGTCAGGTGTTTCTTTGAAGAGACGGCCGAGATTCTGTTTGGTGTCCCTCCTCTGACTCTCCCTTTGATGTCCACGGTGCTTCCTTCAGACCGAACCCGTTGATTCTACGGACCCATCCGTTCCATCCATTGAGAAAATTATGGACTTCAAGGCAGCACTAGAGGGAGAGACACTATTGTGACCACCGCGCGCACATCCACAACACGTGAGAACAAGAGAAGGAAGATGTGATAGCTGACATCAAGTCAAGGTGGAACGCGTTAGAGAGCCTGCAGGGATTTGGTGGTGTGAAGAAAGTGACCAATTACATGAAACAACTGGACAAGCAGAAAGATTGGAGGAGCGCGGCATCGAAGCGAACAGAGAAAGAACGTAGACGTAGTCATGGAGATCCACCGCAAGACCCTCAACGTCTATCTACAACCCGACAGGATCATCGGTCACCGCGCGGAAGGAGAAAAAGACCAGTACCTCGTCAAATTGCAGCAATTACCCTCTGCCGACTGTACCTGGGAGGCCCCCGAAGACATTCCAGACTGCTCTCTCCACGTTGCAGAGTACGACGAGAGGAACACCATCGTAGTGAGGGATACACCCAGCCCCAGGCCACATTTCGAGCCGATATCGAACATGGGAGATTGGTTCCACGGGGAGCTGAGAGACTACCAACTCGACGGTGTCAATTGGCTCACCCACAATTGGTGCTACCAACTCAACGGAATTTTGGCCGATGAGGTGGGTCTGGGAAAAACGATCCAGACCATCGCCACGCTGGCCACCCTGACGAAGACCTTCAACTGTCAGGGTCCGTTCATGGTCCTCGTGCCGCTCTTCACCATCGGAAATGGGGAGTCCGAATTCGAGCGGTGGACTCCCGGGATGAACGTCGTCACTCACACTGGGTATTCGGTCAGCTGAGAGATGATCCGAAGGCACGAGCTGTACTATTCAGACGGTATCGAAGAAGGCATCGAACCATCCTTATCTCTTTGCCAAAGGTCTATTACCTCATTTCGTTTGGTGATTCTTCCTCTACTTCCCTCCATTCATCCTTTCACACCATCCACGCGAAACGACATGAAATAGGATATGAAATATTTCATCTCCTTCACGACAACACAAACTGACCGTCACAGATTTCTCCGCGAGATTGACCCTCTCAATCGCACTTCACCCCAGGCCACTGAAGCCGATCGAGCATTCCAGAACGACCTCAATTGAAAGTGTGAGAAGAATTTGTCGTCGAATCAAAACATCCCCATCCACACGGCTGAAGCAGACCGTCACCTCCCTGGTGTCTCCGGCCTTGTCCTCCGCGATTGCCGCTGCCATATGGGAGGAGTGCGCGTCCTCGAGGAGGCTCGTCAGATGTGGCTCGAGTATCTCCCAACCGAGAAGGTCTTGCACCATGGTGAGTCATCGTGAACATTCGATCCCAATTGTACCTTTTCATTCGTCTCATTCAATGCAGACGTTGACCTTCTCAGGCACGAAGGAAAGATTTTGGGAGATCGGACAGACTGGACTCTGCTGTGAGATTCAATTCGATCGCATCGGTGGAAGAGATGCCGCCAACCTTGTCAACCACGATAATCTGCTCCTCATCGAGATCGGAAAGGTGATCATCACCCGATTGACATCATCACCCTCATCACCCATTTATCATCCTACTCCATCGCAATCAAAACTGACGTTGAGAAACAGGTCAGAGAGGCAGAGGACCCCCAGAGCATCGACATGGCTACCGTGTCGTCGCCAATCACATTCAAACCCACACCTCCAGACGGCCAAACTCATCGGGGGAACACCGCTCCGGTCGCCCCTCAACCTCCAACGAGAGAACTTACGAAGGAGAACTGTTTCGTTCCCTCGATCGGCTGGGGCATTTCTCTCGATAGTGTCTGGACATCTGGGACGCGAGGTGAGAGTTCTCGTCTCTCCTCTCCATTGACCTCTTGTGTAGGTTCTGTCGTCTGTTGAGGATCGTGATGGATGGCATCATTGTCGATCGGGATGGGGTGCTCGCGATGGTGAGGTCGGTCCGCCTCCCTTGGTCTCTCGTTCCGTGCTGGTCCGGTTGGAGCTTCTTCGGGGGTGAGTCCATCGAGCTCGTTGAGCAGCTTCTTGTAGAAGGAGGCTGCCGCCGAGTTCTGATGTGTGACTGGCGGTCTGGTTGCTGATGATTTCTTCCAGGTCCCTTCTCTCTGGCTTGGCAATATTTGGTCGATCGTCTGGTGCGGGCTGGTCCCGATTGGTTTGTCCTTGAGGGCTCAAGTGAGTGATCGTTCGGTCGATTGTCTGAACATCTGTTCTGATCAGAGCTCAGGTGACCCTTTCTCTGCTCGGAAGGGGCCATTCTTGACGGTGGAGTGTCCTCTTCGTCCGACGGAGGTGAGTTTGATCTGTTCTGAGTGGAATTCACTGCAACTTCACGTCACTCATTCTGTGCAGGTGGTGAAGGATCCCTCTGGGCTCGAGTACGTTCAACTGGACAAGACGAAGGATCGGTCGGTTGACGGGTGAGTCCCTCCTTTCGTCGATTCGAGCGGTTTTGTGCTGACTCTTTCGTAGATTTGTGCTGAGGAGGGTCCGGGTCCCTCGATGGGTTCTCTTCTCCTTCGTCGACCGGGCGTTGTCTCCACGGTTCCTTGGTCCTCTCTTTTTGGGGACAATCTGGGCGATGTCTGTCCTCTTCTGCAGTGGTCTCCTTCCCGTTCGCAATGTGAGGTGAGTTGTTCGTTGACCCCTTCGAGAAGTTCTTCTGATTCCTTTGTAGGTTTGGATTCTTCCTTTGATGTGTTCCACAAAGGAGACATCTCCGTCGTCATCTTGAGGTGAGTTTGTTTTGATGTGTGTCGCTTTGCTTCGACGTGGGTAGCGCTGATCATCGTGGATGTGAAAGAGTAAGTTGTGCTCGTCAAGAAAGCAAAGAACAAGCAGAGAGGCCAGACAGAAGACTCCTAAGACTGACGTGCACAACACAAGACGAAGGAATGAATCAATATAATAAATATGGGGTGATAAGAATGGGATCACGATCGTCTTTGAGTTGTCTGAGTGCTACCTACGAGAGATAAATCAAGGAGAACATGGGAAGAAAAATGATAAAAAATTAGAAAAGACAACTCGACGCATTGCAAGAGGAACTCGACGTATGGA